>JAODAL010052036.1:0-26262 GCA_025379985.1 Phyllomedusa bahiana
CTGACCCTGTGATATGTAGGGTTTTATGATAGAGGAAGGAGCTGAGTCTTGATAATAGGATTTTTTAAAAAGAGGAGGGGAAGTGGCTGTGAAAAAGGGGTTTAATGATAGAGGAGCTGAGCCGTAATATTTATGGTTTATGATAGGGAGAGAAGTGGCCTGTGTATTAGGTTTATATGATAGAGGAGCTGAGCCTGTGATATATAGGGTTAATATGATAGAGGAGAAAAGCTGAGCTCTGTGATATATAGGATTATATGATAGAGGAGAGAAGCTGAGCTCTGTGATATATAGGGTTAGGTGATAGAGGAGCTGAGCTCTGTGATATATAGGTTTATATGATAGAGGAGCTGACTCTTTTGATATATAGGGTCATATGATAGAGGAGAGAAGCTGAGCTCTGTGATATATTAGGGTTATATGATAGAGGAGAGAAGCTGAGCTCTGTGATATATAAGGTTATATGATAGAGGAGAAAAGCTGAGCTCTGTGATATATAGGTTTATATGATAGAGGAGAAAAGCTGAGCTCTGTGATATATAGGTTTATATGATAGAGGAGAGGAGCTGAGCTCTGTGTTATATCATTTGATACTAAAAAACAGATTCAATATTAAAAGTTAAACTAAAAGTACTGCTAACCCCACCCACATACAGTGATTGACAGTTTGTTCTGTACATACACTGATCTACTATTCCTCGCTGAGCCTGTTAGAGGGACATTACTAACAGAATGCTTTAAACAATAATGAAGAGGGCAACATAGCTCTCAAGGGTTAAGTTCGTCAGTAACACAGATAAACAAGCTTCTGTGCTGATTACACACAGCGGGGAGTGATGTTAACACGGTCAGCTGGAGCCATGGCAATGGCTGCTGGAGCAAAAAGAGCAGAGAGAAGCAGTCGGTAACCTTGGGAAGCTTGTGTACACAAAACAGAGATAAGAACTGCTCTAGCTCTGACAGAAAGCAAAATTAGTACAGAAATTCATTTAGTAATAGTTTTTATTTACCTTTGTTTAATGTTTAAAGCTAATTATTGTGGTGAGAATATCTCTTTTAATGTCAGTAACAGATTTAGGGGAGGATTCAGGGACAGTTAGCTCTTAGTGACAGTTGTCATTTAACATTGCCATGCATTCGGATTGAACTCACTCATGGTATCACCATCAGCCATGGTCCTGCCATCATCTTCCTTGCTGTCTTCCAATTACTCATCTAACAATGACAACATCTAGGGCACAGGTGTCAAACACAAGGCCCGCGGGCCATACCCGGCCCGCGGCCGTGTGTTTTGCGGCCCGCGATCTCCCTGACCCGCACAGCTGTTTCAACACAGCCGTGCGGAGTCAGTCGTCAGTACAGGGAGAAGGCAGGAGGGATCGTTTCCGTCCCACCGTCTCCCTTTGTATGGACCACGCGCGGTGAGCGCTGTACATGGGCGTCGCAGGGGGCGTGACGCGCGCTTTGCTCCACGCCCCCCTGTGACGCTGGATCTCCTCCGCGGCAGCCTCTGCCGCCGAGGAGACCTCTGGGAGCTGCGTGCGGGCGTAAAGCGGCGTGACGTCACGCTGCTTACACCGTACCCCAGCTCCGAAGCGGAGGACTGCGCTGCAGGACATGAGGTAAGTAGTGTTTTTTTAATTTTAGAATCATTAGGGGGCATCTGCCTGGCTACTGAGGGGCTATGGGGCATCTGCCTGGCTACTGAGGGGGCAACTGGGGCATCTGCCTGGCTACTGAGGGGGCTACTGGGGCATCTGCCTGGCTACTGAGGGGGCTACTGGGGCATCTGCCTGGCTACTGGGGCGGCTATGGGGCATCTGCCTGGCTACTGGGGCATCTGCCTGGCTACTGAGGGGGCTACTGGGGCATCTGCCTGGCTACTGAGGGGGCTAATGGGGCATCTGCCTGGCTACTGAGGGGGCCCATGGGGCATCTGCCTGGCTACTGGGGCGGCTATGGGGGCATCTGCTGGCTATGGGGCATTGCCTGGCTACTGAGGGGCTTATGGGGCATCTGCCTGGCACTGAGGGGGCTACTGTGGGATCTGCCTGGCTATGGGGCATCTGTCTGGCTACTGGGGCATCTGTCTGGCTTTCTGGGGGACTAGGGGGCATCTGCCTGGGTACTGGGGACCATGGGGAAACTGCCTGGCTACTGGGGGACTATGGGGCATCTGCCTGGCTACTGGGATATGGGGCATCTGCCTGGCTACTGTGGATATGGGGCATCTGCCTGGCTACTGGGGGACTATGGGGCATCTGCCTGGCTACTGGGGGACTATGGGGCATCTACATGGCTACTGGGGGACTATGGGGCATCTACATGGCTACTGGGGGACTATGGGGCATCTACATGGCTACTGGGGGACTATGGGGCATCAGCATGGCTACTGGGGGACTATGGGGCATCTGAATGGCTACTGGGAGACTATTGGGCATCTGTCTGGCTACTGGGGGACTATGGGGCATCTGCCTGGCTACTGGCGGACTATATGGGGCCTCTACATGGCTACTGGGGGACTATAGGGCATCTCCCTGGCTACCGGGGGTTTATGTGGGGCATCTCCCTTTCCATATGGGGCATATTACCTGGCTACAGAGGGCATATTACTATCTGGCTACAGGGGGCAAAAATACCTATCTACCTACATGGGCAGATATAACTGTCATCTACAGGGGCTTTATAGCCACTTATCTACCTACAAGTAGTTCTAAAATTATGTCGGCCCTTTAAGGCCCTTTAAGGTACGCCGTGAGGCTGATGTGGCCCCCAGTGAAAACGAGTTTGACACCCCTGATCTAGGGCCTCATGTATGAAAACTGTCTAGGTTTAAGACTTTCTTTGTTGCCCATAGCAACCAATCAGAGCGCCTCTTTCATTTCACATAGTGCTCTGGAAATATGAAAGGAAAGCTCCGATTGGTTGCTATGGGCAACAAGGAAAGTCTTAGACGTAGACAGTTTTCATACATGCCGCCCCTAGTTTTTTGGTTGATAACACGCTTATTATTTTATATTCATATATAGTTCTTTTTTAAGTTGTGAGTCCACCACCATTGTTTATACCCACGGCCTATCAAAATCATGAAAAGTACCCCCTCATGACCCTACTACTACAGCTAAAAGGGTATTCCCATCACAGCAAGTGCAGCTGGAAGGGCTGTTAAGACATTTTTTAAAATGCTTGGAGGTGCAAGGAAATGAGGGAGCTAGCTGGGCGACAGTCAGAAAGAAGGGAAAAGTTAAGGAGAGGCTTGTCCTGATCTTGCACATCCCAACAAATTTGCAAGATTGGCAGATGAGGGAAATGTTAGTTCAGAAATAGTGATGCTGCAGCAAGACACTACCCTTGTCCAGGCTAGGACTGGCCTAAAGGGGAATAGGGGAAACTCCTGGTGGGCCCCTGAACATGGTAGACCTAAAGTTGTTTTTTAACTGCATATACATCCTCAGAAGAAGCAAAAAAGCATAGAAAGAGAGGCAAAAAGCAAGAAGCAGAGTATATAAGGCATGTACAGTCATTTACAGCAGCTGTAGGGTGGGCACTTAAAATAAACACTACTGGTGGGCCCTAGAGTCATCTCCACCTGTGGGCGCTAGGCATTCCAGTCCGACACTGCCCCTGTCTGCTCCAGTAAGATGAGGAATAGGAGTGCAGGGCATGCTAGACAGGTGCTGGTAGTTGGGGACTCCATTATTAGAAGAACATACAGGGAAATCTGCCACAAAGACCGGGATCATTGAACAGTATGCTTTCTACTTGGGGCCTGAGTTCAACATATCATGGATCGGATTGACAGATTACTGGGTGGGGCTGGTGAGAATCCAGTTGTTATGGTCCACTTTGGCTCCAATAACAAAGTTAGAGGTAGGTGCAGAGTCCTTAAAAATGATTTCATGCCAAAGGCTCAGGGCAAGGATCTCCAGGGTAATATTTTCAGAAATATTACCTGTTCCACGGGCCACACCAGAGAGGCAGTGGGAAATTAGAGAGGTGAAGAAGTGGCTCAAAAATTGGTGTAGGAAAGAGGGATTTGGGTTTTTGGAGAACTGGGCTGACTTCTATCTTGGCTACAGACTCTATGCTAGGGACGGTCTGCACCTAAATGGGGAGGGGGCAGCTGTATTGGGCGACAACATGGCCAGGAATTTGGAGAAGCATTTAAACTAAGGACTGGGGGGGGACAACAACACATATAGCATGCAAGATAGTGAAGATAGAGAGCTGGGAATTAGTAATAAATCAGGAGATGGAGTGGAGTGAGAAGGTGTAGTAATAGTTAATAATGGTTAAAAAATAAAGGGTAAAAAACAATTAATCCCAAATAATCTCTACATCGCAGGCTGACCCATGCCGGGGGTCTCACCAACAAAATAACTTAACGAGAATGATTTATTGCTGAAGAAAAATATGATATATTGGGGATAACAGAGACATGGCTGGACGAGAGCCCTGACTGGGTGGTTAACTTACAGGGTTACAGTTTATTTAGAAGAGATCATAAAATCCTGTCTGAAGCCAACATTATGGAAATATATAGATACAGGAAATGAGCATGTGGAGTCATTATGGGTAGATATGGTGGTAATAATAATAAAATTATATTAGGGGTCTGGTATAGGCCACCAAATATAACAGATTCCATGGAAGATGTACTCCTCAGACAAATAGATGAGGCGACGGCTAATCATAATGAGGTTGTTAGTATGGGCGACTTCAACTACCCAGACATAAAATTGGGAAACTGAAACCTGTGACTCTCATAAAGAAAACTGTTTTTTGTCAATAACTAAAGATAATTACCTTTTCCAACTGGTGCAGGAGCCGTCTAGAGAGAAGGCCCTTCTGCACTTAATATTGACTAACAGACCTGACAGAGTAACAAAGGTTCAGGTTTGGGGGCACCTAGGAAATAGTGACCACAATATAATAAATTTCCATTTATCCTTCAATAGAGTATTTTGTTGAGGAGCCACAAAAACATTGAATTTCAGGAAGACTCATTTTAATCTGCTTAGAGAGGCCCTAAACTACATTGACTAGAAACAGGAAAAAAAAGCAACGTGCATGAACAGAAGTAAAGGAGACAATAAATAACAAAAAAGAAAGCGTTTCAGCTACTTAAATAGGAGGGCAGTGAAGAGGCAGTAAAAAACTATAAGGAAAAAAATAAAATATGTAAAGTAATGATAAAGGCAGCAAAGATGGAGACAGAAAGACATATTGCCATATAAAGTAAAACTAATGCCAAAATATTTTTTAATTATATAAATATCAAGAAGATTAAAACTGAAAATGTTGGCCCTTTGAAAAGTAGTGAGAGAGGTAATGTAGAGGGCGATGAGGAGAAAGCAAACCTACTGAACAGTTTTTTCTCCACCGTATTTAACGAGGAAAATGACCTTCATGTTGATGGGCAGAGGGATGAGTTAAATTTAACCCTAAATACAGTATTTCTTGTCTAACTCGGGAAGAAGTGCAGCTCCACTTCAAGAAGATTAAAATAGACAAATAAACAGGTCCTGATGGCATACACCCCCGTGTGCTGAGGGAAATAAGTAACGTAATAGACAGGCCCCTATTCTTAATATTTATGGACTGTATAATAATGGGGTATGTCCCAAAGGACTGGTGCATAGCAAATGTGGTGCCAATATTCACAAAAGGGTAAAAAGTGATCCTGGAAAATATAGGCCTGTTACTTTAACCTCTGTTGTAGGTAAAATGTTCAAAGGTTGTCTAAGAGATGCTATACTGAAAATAAATGTGTAACTCCAGAATGGGTTTATGAAGGATCAGTCATGTCAAACTAATCTCATCAGCTTCTATGAGTTAGTTCTAGACTGGATCGGGGTGAGGCATTGGATGTCATATATCTAGATTGTTCTAAAGTATTTGATACTGTGCCACAGAAAAGGTTGGTAAATAAAATGAGAATGCTTGGCCTGGGGGAAAATGTTTGCAAGTGGGTAAGTAACTGGCTTAGTGATAGAAAACAAAGGGTGGTGATTAATGGTACATACTTGGACTGGATCTCTGTTACTAGTGGGGTTCCACAGGGGTCAGTATCGGGCCTTATTCTCTTTAACATATTCATTAATGACTTTACAAAAGGATTGCACAGCAGAATATCAATCTTTGCAGATGATACTAATCTCTGTAAAGTAATCAACACAATAGAGGATAATGTGTTATTACAAAGGGATCGGGATAAGTTGGAGGCCTGGACAGAGAAATGGCAGATGAGGTTTAACACAAATAAATGCAAAATTATGCACATGGGAAGGAAAAATCCATTACATGACTACATGTTAAATGGAAAGATGCTGGGAAAAAAGTGACACGGAGAAGAACTTGGAATACTAGTGGACAGTAAAATGAATTGTAGCCAGTGTCAAGCAGCAGCTGCCAAGGCAAACAGGATTATGGGGTGTATTAAAAGGTGCATAGACACACTTGATAAGAACTTCATTCTCCCATTATACAAGTCACTGGTTAGACCACACATGGAATATTATGTACAATTTTGGGCACCAGTGCACAGGAAAGACATTGTAGAGCTTGAACAGGTTCAAAGGCGGCAACGGAAGTAATAAAAGGACTGGGTGGACTGCAATACCCAGAAAGATTAGCAAGATTGGGGTTATTTAGTTTACAGAAAAGACGTATAACTATATTAAAGGTCAATATAGAGATCTCTCCCAAGATCTATTTATACCCAGGATTGTATCTAGAACAAGGAGCATCCTCTACATCTTGAACAAAGAAAGTTTCTACATAAACATAGAAAGGGATTCTTTACTGTAAGAGCAGTGAGACTGTGGAACTTTCTCCCAGAGGAAATTATCATGGTGAATTCCCTTACAGAATTCTAAAAGGGTACAGATGTATTTCCAGAGTGTAATAATATAACAGGTTATAGTGACCAGGATTCTGTAGAAAGGTCGTTGATTCAGACATTTATCCTGATTGCCAGATTGGAGTCAGGAAGGATTTTTTTTCCCTAAAATGAGGACAATTGGCTTCTACCTCATGGGGGGTTTTGCCTTTCTCTGGATCAACACTATAAAATAGGCTGAACTAGATGGACGTCAGTCTTTTTTTTGACCTTACAAACTATGTAACTTTATATGCCTTACCTAATACAGGCGTTATTTGCCACTTGCTTTCTTGACTCCATGGATACTGGCCATCATGTGTACTGTGAACTGTTCAAATAGTAGTATCAGGAATGCGCATGTACAGGCAAGCGGTGTGCTGACATCATCGCAGCACTATTTGCTTGTATTGCCCATTTGTAGAAGCAAAGAGTAGCAGGGCTGGGGCCTAAACATGAGGTAATACTGCATGGCCGGCCACCACTGAAAGCTCACAGTGGTGGTCAGTAAACAAAAAGACAAGAGAGCAAGTTGATGGTGTAGAAAAGGCCTGTATTAGGTAAAACATACATATTTTTTTAATAACATGCATTTTGCAAATTGCTTACTTTACAGTAATTGGCCCTTCCAATAGAACTTGCTGTGATGGGAATACCCATTTAAGCTCTGCTACATCTGTGGAGTGATTTTTTTTTATTGCTTACTCTTATTTACCCATTTATTCCCAAAATTCTATTTTTTAATATATTACTATCAGTATATTCTATGGGCTGGATGTAGCCCCTCAGCCCTTTCTATGGCCTTCAAAGTGACAAAACCTATTAGTTTGTGCCCTTATTACATTGGCAATATATCTCGTACCCACAGGGCATAAATGAAGATGTTTACCTTCTTACCACATGACCCTTCCACATTCAAGCTCTTTACGCAGTACAAGTAGCTATTTTTGTCTGTAAGAATGTTCTTGAAGACGGCACCGGTGCTGTATGCATGTCAATGGCACTATTGTCTCTTGTCACTGTCTTAATTACATGTTCTGATGATACAGATTCATTAGTGTCTGTACAATACTTGTCTCTCCTTTCCAAGCACTGTCTTCTGCTGACACACCGCAGTAGTTTGCATTGTATACACAGCGGCATGACAGTCACTTGTACAGTCTCCAATGCTTGACAAATCACATGTGACAACTGCTATAGCATTTGCATTAAGGAGAAATTAAAGGAAATGTATTTGCAAAAGCAAACGTGCGTTTGTTGTGATGCTCGCACCAATTAGAATTTTTTATGTTTTAATAAAGGCAGGACCCGAGATATTTTCTGAAACGCGATTTTTTGTTACCGTCGAGATGACAGAACGGGAGCAGCAGAGAAAGACGTGAAACAAAGGAAAGAGAAGGGAAGCGGGAATCAGTTCTTTTAATTGCAGATGAATATATTCATACATTTGAATATTAAACGTATGTTATGGATGCACGAGCAGCGGCCAAGTGAACCAAAAATATTCCTGCCTTTTTACATTTTTGTCAACAATGCAAATTTCATGCTCTCTGCCTGCACCGTAGGTAAAATAAATGTGAGAATGTAATACATGTAAATCTGCAGAAAACAACAGGGTGGACGTATAGAGCTATTCCAAGAGGCCCGCAGACTGCTTTCACGGATGCATCATTGCTTGCAGATGGTAATCGCATGTTATATTTCAAAGAAATACATATCTTCCTACATAAATAAAACTTTTTCTGCATCTTCACACAATTCAATACACTCTGTCGCTTCCCTATTTGGAAAGAGCTTCAAGGCTACGTCCATCTATATTTCAACACATCAAAAATTACAAAGAATTGGCACACAGGAGAGTACAGAAATCCAGTATAGGTAGCAACAGGCACTGAACTTCAGAGACAAACCATTTTGGTGGCATAATTAACTCCTTAACGACCGCCCACCGTCTTTTGACGTCGCTGCAGAAATCGGAGTTTGCAGCGCCTGGCGCCGCAGCAGCACTTTGGTCGGGGCTGAACTTCACAGCCCTGATCCCAGCATAGCTCCTGGAGCACCAGGGAGCAGGGGAAACCTCCACTCCCCAATGCTTTAACCCTTTGATTGCCGCAGTTCGTCACCACAGCGAAATCAAAGGGTTTCCCTGCTCTGTCGGGTGAGCGGAACGCCTGGTGACCCGGGGAACGGCTGCACAGTCAGCCCTGGGGACCTAGAGTAACCCCCGGGCTGTCTGTGTAAGAAGCCAGTGATCAGGGCAGCCTGTTAGCTGCCTTGATCACTGCCTGTGTCAGACTGACACAGATTATAGTGTATTAGCATATATGATAATGCTAATACATTACTAAGTGTAAAAAAAACAAAAAAAAAGTAACACAGTTCTCCTTTCATGGGATTTAAAAAAAAAAGTAAAAAACATAAAAAAATAAATAAAATAAAAATGAATATTTAATAAAAAATAATTGTGCATACATTACACACACACAAAAAACCTACACATATTAGGTATCCACATGACCGTAATAACCTTTAGAATTAATCTAACAAGTTAGTAAGTGTGAAATGTGAATGGTGTAAAATAAATGTAAAAAATAAATAAAAAATGTATTTTTAAAAATTTTAAAAAATTCTGCAATTATTTCTAAGTGAACTTAAACTATTCCCCCATAAAGTACAACTCGTCTCGAATAAAACGAGGTCTCACACAACTGTGTCATTGAAAAAATAAAAAAGTTACAACTGTTGAAATGTAAGGAGGCAAAAACTAAAAAAAATGTTCTGCTCATTAATTACTTTTAGGGCGTTCAGCTTAAGGGGTTAAATATATAACTGAAGGCAAGTTCACTACTGATTCAAAGAGCCTGCTCTTCACAGCCCGCTTCCTATTCAGCAGTGAGTGGCATGTCAGCTCTGCTATTCCTAGCTAAGCCTGTTAGAGGGAATTGGGGATGAAAGGATTTAAACAGCAAAACACAAGGCTACAGAGCTCTAAAGGGTTAAAGTTTGTTAGTAAGAAATATAAACAAGCTCCTGTGCTGCTGATAAGAAAAAAGCAGGGAGCGACTTCACCATCCCGGCCAGGGCTGCTAGAGCAGAAAGAGGTAACCTAAGGAATATTGTGTAAACAAGCAGGAGATAAGAACTGCTCTAACTCTGAAGGGTAACTAAATTAGAACAGCAATGTATTTAGTAATAGTCTTTATTTACCTGTACCTACATGTTTAAAGCTAACTCATGACATGAGAATACCCCTTTAACCCCTTACAGACACAGAAGATATGGGTACGTCCTGGTGCCAGTAAGGTTCTATGTAGCAGGATTACCCAGTAGTCCTTTTACATAGAAGGCTGGGGTCAGCTGCTAATAGCAGCTGATACCTGCCGGTAACAGCAGGGCACAGAGCCAGCTCTGATCCCTGCTGTTTAACTCCTTAGATTTCACGGTGATCAAAGCCATGGCATCTAAATTAATGAGAAATAGCGCCACCCAAATCTCGGGGTGCTGATCGGTAACATGGAGGCTGCTAACCTCCATATCTTCCGTTTTACCATTTCCTAACCCAGGCAAAGTATGTCAAAATATAAGTAACAAATTAAAGAGAACCTGTCACATAGGTTATGCCTCTCTTGCTGAGGACAGCACAAGCTAGTGACAGACCTACTGTTTCCAGCGCTGTGTCCCTTATTCTGTAAGATGTTGTAGTTTTTGAGTATTTAGTGCTTAAATCTGCAGTTTTCAGCGAGAAAAGAGTCACTCAAAGAGTCATTTGAGACTAGCCTCACCCACCTCAACTGATAAATCTATTACTTTGAATAGGTAGGATAGGAAGACCCCTCGTGTTATTCTGAGAATCCCAGCTTCATTTGGAGAAAGCTCACTGACTCGATAGTCCAAAAATATAGGAAACATTATCCAGTCACATGTTATTCTATAGAAATATAGGGAGACATATATGAAAGGGGTTGTCGCACATTTCTGGAGTTAAATGCGGTAAACATGAGCGGGCTGTGCATTGTTCGCAATACTTTTTAATGCACCTAACATGAGGGGGCGTTCTGGGGGAGTCGTACCAAACTCATGATATTAGACAAATATATGAATGTTGGTCGGAAAAACTAGGTGCATTACTGCTCAGTCAGACCTATCTCAATGTGATCTGCCTGAGCCTGAGGAATCGAAGTGAAGCTAGATTTGCTGTTAGGGAAAAAAAATGTCCAATATTTCTCAACTTACACCAGTGCAATAATAAAAAGTAATTTATGATAATTATCAAACTATATAAAATTAAATGATTTAAATTTAATAAAAAAATTTATCATATAAATTAATTTAAAAATATATAATATCCCAAAAATATAAAAATATCTCCTATAAAATGCATTTAATTTTTTATAGAATCTAAAACTAGTTTTACATTAAATAACCCACTGATGATGTTGTTCAGATTTATACATTTTTAATTTTTACTACATTAAAGGGGTTGTCTCACTACAAGGATTGCTTTTTATGTTAAATATCTTGCAAAAACAAGTCACTTTGCAATATATGTCCATTAACAGTGTCCTACATATTCCTAGATATCCCCTCTTGTATGGGCTGCATCAGCTCCTCAGGTCGCTATAGCTACAGACCTGTTTGATCTTTCCTGATAGGCTGCCAGCACTGGTTGCTATAGCTACAGACCTGGCTTCTACTGCAGCCTAGTAGAAGCCAGTAAACACGCCCCTGAGTTCAAAATTAAACCAAGAAAACAGGATGAATCAATGTAGTGAGACAACCGCTTTAAATTTGAAATGCATTTTTGCTGCTCTCACCTTTTATTTTTACATACAGCAAGAGCCAGCACACCACAGATCTTGCTGGGATCTGTGGTCCACCAAGCAAGATCACTACCGTAGTTTCTATTCACTGACATGCTGTTCTAATGACTTTTATTTCCAGCCTAGATAGGCTGGAAGTAAAAGTCATTAGAATAGCCATTATAAATGTTTTGCACATTACTAATGCACCTAAGTTCCATAATGCGCCAAACACACAGGTGATGCGCATCGAACTTTAGACACCATTTGTAATTGCACAAAAAACACTTTCATACATCAGGCGCATTGTACACTGAATATGGGATGCAAAAATTCACTTTGAAGCGCCTTCTTTCATACATGTCTCCCATAGTGTAAAATTATTTTCTCATTGTAAAAAGACGTATGCCATGTGGTATGTTTTTTAGTACATGCCTCTTCAAAGAAGATTTCCTATGCTGTGAAAAAAGGGTATACTGATGTATACCAGCCAGATGTAAGCTAAAAGGGCAGACTCATTTGGCTTAGGCTACATACATGGGGCAGAACTGTGCTACGTTTTTTTTTTACTACTGCTTAGCATTAGGTGACACCTGGGCTGCCATACGTAATTTCAGGGACCCATACCACCACTGCATCTAGGAACTCCACCCATTACCATTTCCTATTTTGCACCATATCAGCGAGTCCATTTACTTAGAATTTGTTGAGGCGCCCCTAACAGGTGTACTGCCAGTACTGCTGGGATGGTGCCCCTGGATGACACTGATGAATCCCCACTCTCTTCTGGACATTGTCCCTGATATGATCACAGCTCTGATGAGGGTTTATTCACACACTGCAGATGAACCACAACACATGACTACACCCTTAGGGGCCATTTATATGGCACAGGATAAATACCGGTCGGTTTATCCGACCCGTATTTGTACTGTTTTCGTATCGTGCACACGGCCGCCGGAGGACGGCTTTTCTCCGCGGTCAGCCTTACTGTACTATAACGGCAAGGAGCCATTCAGGGCCAGGGAAAGATACTTTTTTGCTCCAAAAAAGAGAAATGGCACCCATACCACGGAAAATGCAAATGCCTGGACCTGACATGGCTCTGGTGCCTGCCCCACCTATCTAGGTGGATAGAAAAACACATCTTTTTTTGAAGGTTTAATTTTTATAGAGTTTAGCAGCCGGCACCTGGTGTGTATGGAGTGACTCGGCTCATGATCCTGCCAAGCCTCTTTGCACCCCTTTCCTGATAGACATTAGGTGGCACCCTAGGCATTCACCTACCTCTGCCTACCCATCATCCCAGTTCTGTGTGTCCATCACATGACCAGGACAATAAAATAAATTGGAAATAAATAATGAAAGCCTCTATTGAATGACAGCAAGCAGAGATCTTGAAAATCGTAAAGAATAAATGCAAATTGCTGGGATGTGGAATAAGTGTGTACCTATAAGCTTTTTGTCTTAATATAGGTATAGTTTTACCTTGTAAATTTTCTTATTTGTACTTCAACCATATGGCTCTTTTCAATCTCAGTTTATTACTGTACAATTGTGCACATGTTTTGTATTTGGTTTTCAATAGAAATTTCTTTGGAATTAAAAAATAAAATGAAAAAATTAATACAAAAAGTACATTCTTAAAATAAAGAACCTTTGAAGCTAAAATCATTATGCTGCTTTAGAAGCTCTAACCCTACTGCCTTCTATGATGACCACAAATTGATTCGCTCAGTGCAAACTTTTGTTACTCTGTCTTTCAAAATAGAAAATTGTGAAATTCATTCGATCATGAAAATTCAAGAAAAAAAAAAGGACATAGTCATCATAACGTTTCATTAGAAAAAGCCTCATCCAACTAAGCAAACATTTCTCCTAATTGATACAGCGGACAATACTTGTCTAATCGGCGCCGTCCCTTTAATGTCCGATGACCTCAAGTTCCTTATCGTTAAGACGAGAGCCGGGTTATCTAAATGATAACATTAGATTGTCACAAAATATTAAAATAGTAAATATTTTCGCGGTTGAATACTCTTATTTTGTTGAGGTCCCCATTTATTTTCCAGAGACGCTTGGTGCTTTCCAGCTTCTAATCAGCTCCATCTTCCGCTCATAACTATAGAATCGGTCGGAAGTTCGGAACTTCAGCCAATAATCATTGCAATGACTTCCAAGCCGTCACAAAGGAGCAGGCGAAAGCTTTCACATTCATTATTAGAAGGTCATAAGCTAACAATTTTAACAAGCCAATGCCCCCAGGCAAATCAGTAAATGGTATTTTTATGTTTTCCTCACTAATAAAGATGTATTACAGTTACATTAATAAGGAAATGCTGGAATATCACTGGGAACTTGAAAGAATTAGATACTGAGAAGGTCTTCAGATAATAGAATCTAAGAAAATAGATCAGTTCTCTGAAAATGATAAATTATAGGTTTTCTTTCCCTAATGGAAAGTAAGAAAATGTTGCATTTCTCAAAACTCATGCACACATTTTTCCTTTAGTGTAATGCCGTCTAGGCCCCGCAGGTGGTGCTGTTGATCATCTTAAAGGGGTTGTATCATTACATTAAATGGTCTTAATAATAAGTGGACAGTGAAAACAAGCAACTATGCAATTGGATGTAATTTGCAAAGCTGTCTTGTTTTCACTGTCTCCCTTATCTTCGTTTTCTGTATACACTGTTCCCCAGTGCTGGTCGGATTCCACCTCCTTTCATTTCATTGGCTGATGGCTCTACTAATTTACATTCTGTCTGGCCCCCGGTCGTATTCACGGGAGCATGCATTCCTGCCTGTAAACGAGCGGCGCCGCAGACGGTTCCCCGGGCTGCGGCTCCGCTCGCTCCCCGGCCCCGTCTCGTGTGCCGCGGGCGAGTGGCGGTGCGGTCCGTGGTCCGGTCCGTGGCGCGCTCGTCCCGCGGCACATAACAGCTTACCTGACCCCGCTCCGGACTCCCGGCGCGCTCGTCACGGCCGTCGGGCGCGCTCCCGGTCCCTCAGGCGCGCGCGCGCCAGTCTCCTCTCTCTTAAAGGGCCAGTGCGCCGGTAATTGGCTGGTTGCCGGTCACTGACCCTATATATTGGCTCCACCTCCGGCAGCCTCTGCCGGATCTTTAGTGCCTCCTGTGCCTTTAGAGAAAGCGTCTTGTCCTTGTTTGCCTCTACCGTGTACCAGACCGTCTCGCTCCTGTTTCCTGACCCCGAACCTCTCCCCCTGTCCTGACCTATTGCCCGTCCCTGACCCGCCTCAGCCTCACGATTCTGTACCACGCTTATCCTTGGTACCACCGCAAGCAAGTCCCGCCAGTGGAAACGACCGGGTTTAGTTCTCCGCGCAGCAAGTCCATCCCGCTTTGCGGGGGGCCCTCTGGTAAAAAACCGGGGTTTTCTACTTAGATTCCGTTCCCTGGCGTGGACTTCCACCATCGCTTGCGGGGCCCAGCGGATCCACTACCACTGCGTTACATTTAAGATCCGGCCCATGGATCCGCCAAGGTGCCTTCTGCCTGGTGATGCGGACCTTGCCGCAGTCGTCGCGAAACAGTCACGTCAAATTGCGCAAACAGGCTCGCAGTTGGACCAGTTGCCCGCCATGTTACAGCAATCCTGGCGAACCAGCCAACTCCATCTGTGTCTACACCGCCCCCCGCCGCCCCGGCCGCAACGGTGGGTCCTAAGTTCGTTTACCGCTACAGTCCAAGTTTGAAGGGGACCCCAAGCATGTGCGAGGCTTCATCACTCAGTGCTCAATGCACATTGAATTATGGCGGACCAGTTCCAAACGGAGCGTTTAAGTGGTTTTCGTGGTCAGCCTGCTTTCAGGAAGGCCTTAGCATGGGCCACACCCTGTGGGATCGGAACGACCCTGTGACAAGGGAAATCTGCAGTCCTTCCTCCAGGAGTTCCGCAGTGATTTTTTGGGAGGAACCGGGCCGGGCCATCCGCCGAGACTGCCCTCCTCACTCTGGCCAGGGAGACTCGTCGGTGGGAACTACGCAGTGCAGTTCCGCACACAAGCCTTGAGTTATCTGGAACGAGGCTCCTTGTGCGCTACCTTTAAAAGGGGTTCTCGAAGTAGGATTAAGGATGTGTGGCCGAAGAGACATCCCGTCCTCTTTTTAGCGGGTTAATCAGTTGGCTACCCGCTTTGACGTGCGTTTCGCCGAGTGGCGTGAGGAGCTCCGGCAAAAACGAGAATGGAGCACGTTCCCGCGGTATCCTCCCTGGCTCCCGTTTTTCAGAGAAAACCTACGCAACCCGCCCCACTCCCTTTTGAGGGGGCCATGAGGTCGACAAGGTCAATCTCTCGGAACAAGAACTGGCCTAGGCGGGTCTGGCAACCTGTGCCTTACTGCGGCAGTCCTGAGCACTTCCGGAGGAATTGTCCCCAACGCCCAAACGTCGGGGAAACTCTCGCACCTAGGGTTCGTGGGAGAGGCGTCCCTAGGTGCAAATTCCTCCTCTCCAGCATGATGCTGCCTGTTCAACTCGGACTGATGCTGGTCTCACCTTCCAGACCTCCGCCTTTTTTGGACTCTGGCTCGGCCGGGAACTTTATTCATCGCTCCTTGGTGTCGCATTTACCGTCTTCCGGTGGTCCGTTGGAAAAACCCCTGGTCATCTCCTCGGTCAGCGGCGAGCTGCTAAGCGACACTATACAGTAATCACCAAGCCACTGTCTCTTCACGTGGGAGTTCTGCATAAGGAGAAGATCGCCTTCTATGTTCTCCCACGCTCTTCCTCGGGCGCTTTTCTCGGACTTCCGGGGTTTTGCAACTCATCTCCCACGCTAGATGGAGGGTGGGTGAACTCACTCGCTGGGGTCCCAACTGCCTGACCCGTTGTCTGGGGGCACCTCCCCGGTGTATTACCGTCTCTCGCACGGCCCCGCGAACCGTTGGCCGGCCTGCCCGCAAATACCAGGGTTCACCGATGTCTTTTCGGAGAAAGAAGCGGAGATCCTTCCTCCTCATCGCCCTTATGACTGCCGATCGAGCTACTGCCTGGTGCCAGCCCCCCCGGGGCCGAGTCTATCCTTTCCTTTCCCGAGACTCAAGCTATGTCCGAATATATCCGGGAAAACTCCAGAAGGGGTTCAACGGAGATCCTCCTCTCCCGGGGGCGGGATTCTTCTTGTGGGAAAGAAGGACGGCACCGGGCCCTGCATAGATTATCGGGGTCTTAATAAGATCACGGTGAAGAATCGGTATCCTCTGCCTTTGATTCCTGAGCTCTTTGATCGCCTACGTGGTGCGAAGATCTTCTCTAAATTGGACTTAAGGGGAGCCTATAATCTCATCCGCATCCGGGAGGGCGATGAGTGGAAGACGGCCTTTAACACCGAGACGGGCATTCGAATACTTGGTCATGCCATTCGGCCTCTGCAATGCCCAGCCGTTTTCCCAGGAATTCGTGACGACAATCTTCAGGGATCTCTTGTATAGTGTGTTAGTGTCCCTGGATGACATCTTAGTATACTCTTCTGACTTGGAGACCCACCGTGTTCATGTCCGCCAGGTTCTGGAGGCCCCTTCGGGCCAACCGCCTATACGCCAAGTTGGGAAAGTGCATTTTTCATCAGTCCAGCCTGCCTTTCTTGGGATATATTTATCTCGGACAAGGGTTGCTGATGGACCCACCCAAGCTGTCCGCTGTCCTGCATGGCCTCCCCCAGTTGGTCTTCGGGTTTATCAACGCTTCCTGGGATTCTGTAATTATTAACCGGCAATTCAATCCCACACTTCTCACCCGGGTAGCACCCATTGTGGCGCTCACGAGAAAGAACGCAAACCCCGCGAACTGGCCACCCGAAGCCGAGGAGGCATTCTGGGAGTTTGAAGCGGCCTTCGCCTCCGCTTCCATCTGTCACGGCCGGACCCCACTAAGCCGTTTGCACTTGAAGTGGACGCCTCGTCGGTCGGGGTCGGTGCGGTTCTCACGCAAAAGGGGCCAAGAGGGAGAACGGTCACCTGCGGCTTCTTCTCCAAAACTTTCTCACCGGCGGAGAGGAACTTTACGATCGGAGACCGGGAGTTGTTAGCCATCAGTAGCCCTGGAGGAATGGCGTTATTATGGAGGGTGCTCGGCATCCCACAGTATTACTCTGACCACAAGAATCTCCAGTACCTCCAGACGGCCCAGCGACTCAACCCACGCCAAGCTAGATGGTCCCTCTTTTTCTCCCGATTTGATTTCCTAATCCACTTCCGTCCGGCGGAGAGGAATGTGAAGGCGGATGCGTTGTTCGCGCTTCTTTATGTGGTCGGAGGGATGTCCCGGAGCACATAATACCTCCGGAGCGTCTTGTCCTCTCAGCCCCTTTGACCTTCGGCAGGTCCCGCTGGGAAGACTATGTGGGCCCCCCACTCCCCAGACAGATCCTGAAGTGGGGGCATGCTCATTGGTGGCTGGACACCCGGCGCCCGTAAAAAACCCATCCCTTATCTCACGGTTCTATTGGTGGCCCGACCCTTGCTAAGGACGTTAAGGAATTTGGGTTGAGGCCTGTACCACCTGTGCCCGTAACAAAACACCTCGTCACAGGCCTGTCGGGCTCCTGCTTCCCCTGCCCCTCCCTACTACCCCTGGTCACATGTGGCGATGGATTTTATAACCGATCTTCCCCATCCTCTGGTAAACCGTGATCTGGGTTTTACGATCGTTTTTCTAAGATGTCCACTTTGTCCACTGTCGGGCCTGCCTCGGCCCCGCGCCTGGCAACCTATTTTTTCACCACATTTTTCGCCTTCACGGGATTTCCCCTGCTGATTGTCTCTGACCGCGGAGTCCAGTTCGTCTCCAATTTGGCGGGCCCCCTGTTCCTGCTTCAGATTAAACTAGATTTTTCCTCGGCCTATCAAACCCCCCGACTAATGGCCAAGTAGAAAGGGTTAACCAGGTCTTGGGGACCTTCCCTTTCGCCATTTTGTCTCGGCGCGCCCGAATGACTGGGGTGACCTACTCCATGGGCAGAATTTTCCTACAATTCCCTAGATTCCGAGTCAGCGGGGGCTCCCCTTCTATATTGTGTACGGCCTGCACCCCCGCCACTCCTCTCCCACTGCCATCTAAATCCGAAGTCCTGCTGCAGATACATGGTCCGCACATGAGGACTATTTGGGCCCTTCCCCGCAGTCTTTGCTCCGTGCTTCGGACGCATGAAAGCTCAGGCGGATTAAAAGAAGGAGTCCTCCCCAATTTTTCTCCTGGCGATAAAGTTTGGCTGTCTGCCAAATAGTCAGGGGTTAAGATCCCTAGCTATAAAGCGGGTCCCCGCTACGTAGGGTCCCTTTGAGGTGCTTAGACGTCTAAACCCGGTGGCCTATAAACTCCGGCTCCCGCCCTCCATGCGCATCCCGAACTCCTTTCATGTGTCGCTTCTCAAACCCCTGGTCCTTAACCGTTTTTCTCGTAAGGCTGCTCCTCTTCCCGGTGGGGATGCTACTAATGTATTCCGCGTGGGAAAAAGATCTTGGATATGAGGGTGTCCAGGGGGAAGGGATTTCTTTCTCATCGAGGGGAAGGGGTTCGGGCCCGAGGAGGGTCATGGGAACCGGGAGGACAACATTTGGACCGTCAACTTGTTCTGAGGTTCCCCCGGGCTGGGGGAGGAGGGGGAGGCCTAAGGGGGGGGGTAATGTAACGAGCGGCGCCGCAGACCGTTCCCCGGGCTGCGGCTCCCCCGCTCCCCCGCCCCCTTCGTGTGCCGCGGGCGAGTGGCGGTGCGGTCCGTGGTCGGTCCGTGGCCGCGTCGTCACCGCGGCACATAACAGCTTACCTGACCCCGCTCCCCGACTCCAAAGGGGCGCTCGTCACGGCCGTCGGGCGCCCCCCGTTCCCCTAAGGCGCGCGCGCGCCCGTCTCCTCTCTCTTAAAGGGCCAGTGCGCCCGGTAATTGGCTGGTTGCCGGTCACTGACCCTATTTATTTGGCTCCACCCCCGGCACCCTCTGCCGGATCTTTAGTGCCTCCTGTGCCTTTAGAGAAAGGTCTTGTCCTTGTTTGCCCCTACCGTGTACCGAACGTCTCGCCTCCTGTTTCCTGACCACGAACCCCTGCCGCCTGTCCTGACCCATTGCCCGTCCCTGACCACGCCTCAGCCTCACGATTCTGTACCACGCTTATCCTTGGCTTTCCACCGCCAGCAAGTCCCGCCAGTGGACACGACCTGGTAGTTCTCCGCCGCAGCAAGTCCATCCCCTTTGCGGCGGGCTCTGGTGAAAAACCGGGTTCTACTTAGATTCCGTTCCCTGGCGTGGACTTCCACCCTCGCTTGCGGTGGCCCAGCGGATCCACTACCACTGCCGTTACACTGCCTCTCTCACTTAGAAGAAGGGGTCGGCAACATTTCACTCTGCACAGCCAGGAGCTGCACAGTAACACTGCAGCTGCTTCTACAATCAGAAAACAGCAGAATTGTGCTCGGTGCCTAATGCTCTGTTGTAAACATAGAAGGGAGAAGATCTGTGCTGTTCTGGATGAGTTCATAGAAGACTGGATTCAACTGTAACAAACCTCCAGCTGTGAGAGGAGAAGAGATCAGTGCTCTGAGTTCATAGAAGATTGTCTAGATTGAATGCAGGGCTTTGGTATGTTAACAAACAGCTCTTACAAAATAAGACTGCATAGGGAGAGGAACGATGCAGTGACACGTGGAGTGGAATGCAGACAGAGAGGGGGAAGAACAGGGATGTGCTATCCCCTCTCACTGATCTCAAACATACACACTGACTCGGGAGCAAGCACAAACAGTGAAGGGGGGGATGATGTCATCCCCCTTCAGTTAAGAAACACCCAGCTGGGAGGGGAAGAAACACCCCTGGATTTGAGGAACTGAGAAAATGAAACTACAAGAAAACAGGCGAACTGATGAAACAATAAATCCCCTTTAATTCAAAGGCGTTGTGTCACTACAAAGATTCGTTTTCAAAATGTAGCGTTTATCAGCTCACAGTGCACTCTAGTTTATCTAGGTAACCAACCTGCTCTGCCCTGCTCTCCCCTGCTGTTTGTCTTATCTGATAGCAGGGATGACATCATAACACAGGTCACACAGACATGCAACTTGAGTGTTATCTAATCTAACAAACAAAGGAGACTAATTACTTTTGTTTAGTTTAGCTCTGAAGCTTCTCTGGACTTTAGATAAACATCTACTGCTCTCATCTCAGAGGAATTAAGGGACCTTTGAATACAGAGCTGATATGCAATTCACTGCCATAGAATCAGGCACAGCCTGACCAGGAAGAGACCTGATGCATGAATGAAAGCTGCTTTTGGCTCTGTGAAACAACGTGGTGAGACAACTGCTTTAGTTTAATACAGCAAAAATAGCAAAATAACAGATAAACTGTAAATGAATAAGTAGTTTAAAGGGGTTGTTCAGCTCCTAAAAAATAATATTATGCTCTCTGGCCCAAAAAAATAAACAAAGCCTATACTTACCTTCATCCAGTCCCTGGTTGCTGCACAAATGTTCTCCGGTCTTGTTTTCATTCTTTTACTTCTGGACATGTACTACAGCGGCACTGCAGCCACTCATTGGTGTCACTTGCCTCTATTTACTTCACTATTTGGAGCTATTCACTTGATGTAAGTAGTGGCACGTGACTGCTGCAGCCAATCAGCTGCTGCAATAGTGATGTCCCTGTTCAGAAGAAAAAGAATGAAAACTGAGGACCAGAAATACAGAGAGCTCAATGACTGGTGGAAGGTGAGTATAAGGTTTTTTTGTTTTTTTTACTTGGGACAAATTTTTTTGTTTTTTTTAAGATCTGGACAACCCATTGGGTAAAGTATCTGATATTGGAAAAGAAGTTTAAAAATGATAATATAAAAATATTAAAGGGATGTTCCTATCTTACACATTGACGATATATCAATAGTTTTGATCGAAGTTCCAAGCAATTGAGCACGTGCACTTCACTGTACTCGGAACTCCCACTGACATGAATAGAGAGTAACTGCACAAGTGTAGCCACTTTTCCATTATGAAAGGGGAATTTTGGGGGACCGTTTTCGAGATTTCAGATACAGATTTCATAGGCGGGACCCGCAACCATACCATAGTGTTGGCATATTCTATTTATATGCTATCAACGTGTGAGATGAGACAATCTCTTTAACCCCTTCCCGTCACATGGTCATAATAAAATGGCTCTACATTTTTTTCCTCTCTGCCATCCAAGAGCCATAACTTTTTTTATTTTACCATCTACATCAGCATATGAGGGCTTTTTTTTGCAGGAAATGATGTACTTTTTAATAGTGTCTTTGACTGCACAGTAGAATGTACTGGGAAACTGGAAACATTTTTTAAGTGGAATGAAGTGTGAAAAAACTTACAGTATCTCAAAAAATTGAGCATTCCCCTCAAATTTTTTTAAATATTGTATTATATATTTTCATGGGACAATACTGAAGATATGACACTTTGATACAATGTAAAGTAGTCAGTGTTCATCTTGGATAACAGTATAAATTTGGTGTGCCCTCAAAATAACACACAGCCGTCAATGTCTTCACCGCTGGCAACAAAAGTGATTACACAACTCAGTGCAAATGAACAAATTGTGCACAATTTGACATTTTCTCTCCACGGTGTCATGTGATTCATTAGTGTTACAAGGTCTCAGGTGTGAATGGGGAGCAGGTGTGTTAAATTTGGTGTTTATCGCTCTCATACTGTCTCATACCGGTCGCTGGAAGTTCATCAAGGCACCTCGTAGCAAAGAACTGTCTGAAGATCTGAAAAAAGAGCTGCATCATAGTGGCCAAGACCATACAGCAGTTTAACAAGACAGGTTCCACTAAGAACAAGCCTCACCACTGTGGACTTAAGAAGTTGAAAGCACATGTTCAGAGTCATATGTAGAGATTGTCTTTTCAAAATAGACAGCCTAGTGTTAAAGGGGTTGTCTCATCTCAAAGTTTCATAGGATGCATGAATGAAATAATGCTGCTTTGCTCTGTCACTTCCTGGTCCAGCTGTCTGTAATTAGCATATGAGCTCAGTATATTCAGACTTCTCTGTTTATTATGTTTATTAGTCTAGATTAAATAAATTACCTTCTCTGAGGTCTGGAGAAGCTTCTGAGCTAATGTAAACAGTAGAGTAATTACTGTCTGAAAGATCAGATAACACACAAGCTCTCACACTGCTGCAACCTGGGTGATGTCATTCCCTGCTATCAGATAGAGCAAACAGCAGAGAAGAAGGAGTACACAGGTTGGTCACTTGGGAAACCTGAGAGCCCTCAGAAGGTGATAAAATCTTTTGTAGCTGCTTAACAAAAAAGATGAACAAAGCAATAAATTTGGAAAATGTCTTCATTTAGTGTTCCCAACATTTTGAAAGCTATTCTTTGTAGTGAGACAACCCCTTTAAATAGGTGTGAAGCAGAGTGTTACTACTGCAAACAAGGACTCAGTGGAGTCTGAAATGTGTAGACGGATTATTGACATAAATTTTACCCTCTGTTCTATGCAATAAAGTAATGGAATTTTATTCTGCTGGATTTCAAACTTTTTATTTGAGAAGAATTTTATGTAACTGTGTGGCTGACGGCAACCTGTCCACTTTTTTTTTTCAAAATAGAAATATGAGTACTGCCAGCATTGACGCAAAGATTAAAAATGTGAGGAGTCAGCCTGTCAGTGCTCAGACTATACGCTGCACACTGCATCAAATTGGTCTGCATAGCTGTCGTCCCATAAGGAAGCCTCTTCTAAAGAAGCACAAGAAAGCCCGCAAACATTTCGCTGAAGACAAGCAGACTAAGGACATGGATTACTGGAACCATGTCCTCTGGTCTGATGATTAACTTATTTTATTCAGATGTGTGGTGGAAACCAGGTGAAGAGTGCAAAGACAAGTCTTTCTTGCCTACAGTCAAACATGGTGATGGGAGTGTCATGGTTTGGGACTGAATGAATGCTGCTGGCTTTGTGGATCTACAGTTCATTGTGGAAGCCAAAAATGCCGACATATACTGTGACATACTGACGCAGAGCATAATCCCCTCATTTCAGAAACTGGGCTCCAGGGCAGTATTCCAACATTATAACGACCCGAAACACACCTCCAAGACAACCGCTGACTTACTAAGGAAAATGAGTGTCAAGGTGCTGGACTGGTCAAGCATGTCTCCAGACCGAAACCCTATTGAGAATCTGTGGGGCATCCTCAAATGAAAGGTGGAGGAGCGCAGGGTCTCTACCGTGATGTCATCATGATGGAGTGGAATAGGATTCCAGTGGCTGAAACCTATTGAGCTCTAGTGACCTCCATGCCCAAGAGAGTTAAGGCAGTGCTGGAAAATAATGGTGGACACACAATATATTGACACTTTGGGCACAATTTGTCCATTTTCACATAGGGGTGTACTTACTTTTGTTGCCAGCAGTTTAGACATTGATGGCTGTGTGCTGTGTTATTTTGAGGGCACACCAAATTTACACTGTAATACAATCTGTACATTGTCTACTTTACATTGTATCAAAGTGTCATATCTTCTGTGTTTTCCCATGAAAAGATACAATAAAAATATTTACAAAAATGTGAGGGGTGTACTCACTTTTATGAGATACTGTATTTGCACCATGTTTGCGGGGGGTTTATTCTTATGGCTTTCACTCTTTGGTATAAACTATGTGTTAATTGCTAACTTAAAGCACAATGTATCACGAGAATACAGTCCCAAAATCACATGGATAGGTAAAAGCATTAAAAAGTTATTCCCAGATAAATTACACGTCAGGTTTGAAAAAAAAGGGCTTTGTCCTTAAGTTCAAAACAGACTAAGACCTTAAGGGGTTAAGGGTCGAAGTCTCAGAATCGAACCAATAGACAGAATTTAGTGGCCTATTTACTGGAGCACCTGGCACAGCGCCATCCATCTGTGTGTGGCCCTGTTTGGGGCTTCATATCAGCCACATTTACCATATTTTTCGGACACACTTTTTTTTTACTAAAAAAATTTGTCTACATTTTTTTGTTTTTACCATAGCGAACCCCCGCCATTTAGTCCTCCCTGGCTTATAAAGTCAACAAAAGCTGACTATTATTGTCTTTATTAGACTTTATTATTTATTATTATTTTTAGTCTTTATTATTTAAGTGTCTTTATTAGTGTATTTTTAAGAAGTAAAATTCATATAATTTATAAGGCTAACCCCTTCCCCTGCAGCCATTTTTTGTCACGTTTGTTTTTTCCTCCCCCGTTTTCCCCAAAAACCCATAACTTTTTTTTTTTAACTCAATTATAAGGAGGGCTTGTTTTTGTGGAACAAAAGGTTCTTTTTATTGGTACCAATGACAGTACCATATAATGCCCCAAAATCCCCCAAAAATGTGTGGTGGAAGGTGAAAAAAAGTAATTGCACCATTCGTATTTTCTTTATGTTTTTGTAATTTTTTAAAAATAAAAACATTCCCTAGTGCATCCCTGACTTATGAACTTGCGTAATTTTTTTTGGCGGAACTATAGTTTTTTTCTGGTATCTATTTACCTGCTGGGAGTCCTATATGACTACTTACAGGGGGGGGGGTTATATACCTACCTACCAAGAGGGCCTATATACCTAGCTACCATGGGCCTTACATACCTAACTACTAGGACACCAAGGGGGCCCAGATGCTTTAGCTGTATGGGTCCCTGATATTTCTGATGGCCAAGAATGTGAAAAAAAAAAGTGGAGGGGGAGGGGGGAAAGGGAATTTTAAAATTTTTGTTTCCCCCAGTGAAAACTTTGGGAACCCATAAGACAAGACCCAAACATATTGCCATCGGACTGGAACTAGATGTTTTATATGACTATACAATTATTATAATATACAATATTTCATAGTAACCGTTTATTGCAACCCTCAACTGTTCCTGCTGTGACCAATTCCTCAGGCAGGTTATTCCACAGATTTGCAGTTTTCATGTTAAAGAAGGTTTTTTTCTTCTGGAAGTTGAATCCTTTTTCCTCTAGACGGAGGGAAATTGTCTTTTTAGGGGGTTTTACATGAAATATCTTTTCTCCATAATTTTTGTAGGGGCCATTTATATACTGTGGCAAAGCGACCTTAGGCAGTCACATGTTTCTGCCACTAGAGGGTGTGCAGCCTGAGATCTGCTGCAGATGGAGAAAAGCCACTGTCAAGGCGCTTGGCGGCGCGACTCGCCACGGCCGTCCCCCTGTGCTTACCGGGTCCGGCGCGGGGGCCGCGGCTGCCCGCAGCCGTTGTCCTTCTGCTTCTGGGCAGGAAACCCCTATCCCAGTCCCCGCCCCGGGGCCGGGGTCTGACAGCCGCCGCGCCGTAACCACTGCTTTAAGGCGGCGCGGCCCCAGGTGGTCTGGGTTTTAAAGGGGCCCGCGCGCCGTTAATTGGATTGCGGCCGGTTGGGCCCTTTTTTAAAGGATACGCCCCCAGCACTCTTGCCAGTTTGTTTTTTGTGCGTTAGCAATCTTGAGGTGTTGGAAATCCGTCGTTAAACCCGTGTAAAGCCATTCCGCCGTTTCCTGACCTTCCCGTTGCCGCCGCCTGTTCTGACCCGAAAACCCCTCCGCCGCCCCCACCTTCTTCCC
>JAODAL010052037.1:0-26260 GCA_025379985.1 Phyllomedusa bahiana
AGGTTAAAAAACTGATTGGGGTGGCCTGGGGTCAATTAGGGCATACGACGTGGTTTTGCCTTTTTGGGGGGTTTTTGGCAAACAGGGACCGGGTTTTAAGTCCTTCTCTTCCCCACCCCATTTTCCCCCCCCTGGTTAAATAACTTTTTTTTTAATATACGCCTAAAAATAAAACAAAACAATCCCCCAAATAAGACTGCCTTCATATAAAAATAAACTACTAACAATGTATTTTTGTTCATAATGTTTTTTTGGTTTTTTTTGCTATCAGTGATTTTTTTTAATACTTGGTAGAATGCTCTTGGTATTGTGTTTTTCCTTTTGACATTTTTTATAGGCTTCTCTATAGGACATGATAAATACCAACAAATGTAACATTAAAAAGGTATGAATAAACAAAAGCCATAAAAAATACATGAAAGAATGAATGGGCCATGTATCATGAAAATTTTGAGTGAAAACCTACTTCCATCAGCAAGGACTTTGAAATAAAACTTGTTTGGGTCTTTCAGCATGAAATATCCCAAGGCCCCGCTAGGCATAAGGGAGTGTTTCGAAAAAGCATTTAAAGGCCCTGGATGGTCTACCCAAACTCCAACTCAACCCCATAAAAACTTTTGGGGGGAGTTAAAAATCCGTGTTGCCCACGACAGCCCCAAAACATCACTGCTCTAAGAGTTTTTGCATAAGGAATGGGCCAAATTCCACAACAGTGTTCCAACCTTGTGAAGCTTACAGAAAACGTTTGACCTCTATCACGCCAAAAAAGAAATAACAAAGTAGTGGATAAACTTTATTTATTGACCAAATACTTATTTTCCACCATAATTTCAAAAAAAATTCTTTCCAAACGGGAATGAATTTTTGGGGGTTTTTGTTTTCTCATTTTTCTCCATAGTTAGGTCACCTATGATTCAATTACGGGCCCTCCCATCTTTTTTAAGTGGGAGAACATGCACAATTGGTGGCTGACTAAATACTTTTTTTCCCCACTGTAAAAGCTTTTTATTCATTGTTAATATGGGCATATCATTTATACTACAGTATTCATTCTTGGAGATTCCAAGGTGTTATCTGTGGCATCTATGTATTCATTTAATTAACCTTTTCATGACAGGACATTAAGATCTACAATCTGTCAGGAAATTTCCAAACCATTCTCATTTTAATTATAGGTCTTTTATTTCTCTTCTATGTTACTGATACAGGGACAATATTGCAGTAGAGGAGACCACAGTATGTTTCCTTTCTGAGCTCGGCACTCTGATCTTACCAGTATAATAAAGTCAACTAAGCCCAGGCCTACGTGGTTTAACTTTTCATTCAGCCTGTGATGATATATTAATTATAATCAAAGCATACTTCTGAAATAGGATTTAATTGTGCTTGTGATCTGGCATAAGAACAAGAAACTTTCCCTGTAATACCACTTTATTAGGGATTAGTAGAAGTTCAGAGCAGCATATTTTAGGTCATATTTAAGGGCGGAAACCATTTTATAAAATCATTTTTGGCCTTTTTGTAATTTTCAATCGGCATAGATTTATGCACTTCTGTAGGGTTACTGCGTTTTGCTCTCAAATACTGGGCGTTTAACTTTGCAGGAAACTGCTTGGCAAATTATTTTAGAAACCAAAGTTTATTGTGTATTTTTCCCTAATTCACAAGGTGTTAGTTCATTTACTGTCTAAAAGTTTTGGAAGGGGACTCCCAGTCCCTTATTCATATTATCTCCGGAGGGACCCCTGCTTTACTACATGTAACCTCACTGTAATGAATTGATGTATTAGTAAATATATTTATATAATTACTAAATATAATTAAGATGCAAAAATACAGACCATTTTCACAATTTTTAGAAAAAAAACAGATTTTTACCACAAACGAAACCATAGAGATTGAAAGAAACAACTCTCGATATTCGTTGGTCTCTACCTAGCACTATCTAGTTGTAACCCTGCCAGTCGCTATTTATAGCGGTACCATAGTATATTTGCCCATCACCTCTTAGCTTAGTGACTCCTATCACTGGAAGAGTTACTGGCTCAGTTACCTCCATAACTCCTAAAAACTTTGGAAAGCGTCAGATTTCTGTTTCCTGGATCTTACCAACCAAATTAGATCCCCCTTTGTACACAAGGAGTAACTTGGGGGGGAAGGGGGGACGGGCCCCCCACTTTTTTTTTGGGGGGAAAACCCCCCCCCCCAACAATTTTAGCCACTTCAATAAAAAAATAATCCAAAAAGATGAGAAACTGAAAGTGGGGAGAAAGCAAGAGGGGGAAAAATTAAACCCCTTTTGCTCCTATATTTCTGTCACTGGGGGACAGAGAAGTAGCAGCCTAAAGTGTCGGGAGTGAGACAAGCTGTTTGGGGTTAGACAGGATTCAGCGGGGGCTCTTCACCAATCAAACCTTTTCATGGTCCAGCACACTCGGATCTGGGTCTTATCTTTCCTCCCATTTTTCCCCTTTCCCCTATTCCAGCCCTCATCAGAGAAGAAGGAAGCTCCTGCCAAACCCAAACTACACAGACTACAGGAGACGGGTAAGGGGGAAAAAGGGCACAGGCTTTGTGTTCATCAGTGGGTTTTTACGTATATGGAGATGTTTAATACGTATGTAAGCCATGTGTCACCCTGTCCCCTTTTCCCCCTGCACTTACGCGCCGTGGAAAATAAAAGGAATTGGGCTGGCCCCCCAGCATTTTTGAATGTGCACTCCAGCACTTTCTTCAAAAACACCCGCATATAGCAGAGCGCACAGTACGCCCCCATCTGCCGTTGAACATACCCTTTAAGGGGACATTCTGCAAAAGAATGAAAAACTGATTCTGGGACGGATTCAGTGCGATCTGCCCAAACCACGTCCAATCTGGCGGAAACATTTACATTTTAACCCCACGTAAAAACAGTGTTTTTGTTTTTGATTACACTGATTTACTTTAGTATTTTACCGAACGTCAGCCCCACAAAAAATTCTTTGAGGGATTTTTCCCCACTAAAAAACACTAAAGGATAGGGGGCAGAAATCTTCCTCAGCACCGGGGCGTTTGCTCATCGGAATTCTGTGTTTTAAGCGTTGAATTTCCAACAAGCAAACAACACTGCCAGTCCAATAAACTGTCATGTGGAAAACACCCAAGTGTTAGTGTTTTCCGTGTTCTTAAAAGTATAACACACCATTTTTCCCCTTACCTTTCTAATGGGAGCTCGGGGTAAGTGTGATTTTAAAAATCCGGGGAACGAAGTAATATAATCTATGTTTTTACAGTGTGTAATGAATTCTGGTGAAAAGGTGAATAATGCATTTTATCGGGGTACAGGGTAATCATAATCTCCGGGGGACAGTGATAATGTAACTCGGGGGGTTTTGGGTAAAAAATCCTGTTTACAGTGTGTAATGTATAATTTTGGGGGATAGAGTAATGTAGTAAAATCTGGGGTCAGTGTGTAAACTAATCCTAGGGTACAGTGTAATGTAACTCGGGGTACAGTGTAATTAACCTCTGGGTACAGGAAAATAATGTAATCTTTTTTGGGGAAGGGGTGTAATGTATAATCTATGGGGGAAAGTGATTAATGTATCTTTGGGGGAAGGTGTGTAAGTATAAAAATCTGGGTAAAAGTAAGTAATGTAAACTCTGGGAATGGGGGTAAAGAATCCTGGGTAAAATTGAGTACTGTAAATCCTGGGTACAGCGTGTAATGAATCCTGAAAAAACAGTTATAATGTAAAATTTATTTTAGGTTTCAGTGTGTAAATAATACTTTTTGGGGCCCAGGGATACAATGGGAATTTATTTCTAAGGCACGTTATAATGTAATTTTTGTGCACCATGTTAACATAATTTATTTCCCAGTGTATGGAATGCAATAAAATACATTTTGGGGTAAAAGTAGTGAATAAGGATATCTATTGTACAGTAAGATTATGTTATTTTTTTTCCTCATTCTGGTTGTTGTAAAAAATTTAAAAGGGGTAGTGTGGGGATGGGAGGGTTAAACAAATTTGCTGTTTTTGCACTTTTTTTTCCATTACAGGGGGAAAAAAAGGGGCTGGTTCGGTTTTTATTGCCAGGGCTGCTTTTTTTCCCATCTGGTTTTTAAAAATTCAGTTTTTTAGAGAGCCATCATACCCTCACGGATTGCACCAAAAGTGTTTGGTGCCAGGGCCCTGCCTGGACCTGTTTGGGACCACAGCGCTCCCTCAGACCTCTACTAGGGTTATAGGGGGGGACTTCACTGCGGGGAGAGGGGGGGGAAAAAGGGAAGGGGGGGAAGGAAGGAAGGCAAGGAAAAGGCAAGGAAAAATTTTTCCCCCCCACTTTTTGAACCAAAGTTACGCCCCTGCTTTTACACCACCTACTTATCTCACCTTCTCTCTGTTGCTTTCCTCCAAGTCTCAGCCTGGGACCCCTTAATCTAATCTAATAGAGTTAGACTCATGGATTTCAGAACCACGTCAATGTTGATAACACTGAAACTTACCTCTCTGCCCCAATTGTGACCTTTCTGCTTTCCAGGCTCCCAGACAATCTATTGGCCATATGCTCCTTCTTCTCCACTCTTTAACATTCAACATGGACAAAATTGAGTATATCATCTTCCTCTCATCCCACTGAACCTCTCTACCAGATCTACCAATCACGGTTAATGTCTCCATGCTTTTTCAAGTCCCACAAGTCTGCTACCTTTGGATTACCTTTTACTCTGTCCTGTCCCCCATAAAGGGACATTTAAGCCTTAAACCCAAAGATTAGGATGGCGATTTCTTTCTATCGTCTCGGGGGAAGTCGTATCGCAATTTTTCAATAAGAATCCATACATAAAAGATTACGCCAGACCAATTTAAAAACATGGGAGAGCAAAAACACCTCATTCTTACACCCCAAACAGTGGAGAAGCTGGGAATTAAAATCCCCAGTCAAATGGATACTCTACATCTTAGGCAACACACTTTTGTTTTAAAAAACCACAGAAAAAAACTCACAGACCCTTACATCCCTGTCTTGCACCCCACATGACCCCTTAAAAACCCCATGCCCCAAATTAAAAGTGCCAGAAGGCATAAAAGATTTAACCATCATTTTTTTTTGAAAATGGAATTGAATATCCCTGTCCGGAACCAGCATGACCCCAAACCTGCATACCCCCCAATTTAAAAAACCCAAAAAAGGGGTCTTTCAACCACCATTTTAGTTAATGGGCATTTGCTATATCGTCCCGACCGCAGTATGACCATTAAACCTGTCTGACCCCCAAATTAAAAGGCCGGGAAAAAGGGGAGTTTTTTGAACCCCCCAATTTTGTTAAAATGGACTTTGGGGACTATACCTGCCCCTGGGCCACGAAATGACCCCCAAACCTGCATGCCCCCCAATTTAAAAAGTCCCGGGAAAAAAGGGCTTTTAAAACCCACCTTTTTATTTTCATGGAACAAAATTTAAAACCTGCCCCTGGGCCACGGGAAATGCCCCCAAAACCTTTTAAAAACCCCAAAATTAAAAATTTCCCGGGAAAAGGAAATCTTTGAACCCCCCTTTTAGTTGAACTGGACATTAACTATTTCTGTCCTGTACCGCATTTATGCCCCATTAAACCTTCTGGCCCACAAAATTAAAAGTGCGGGGGAAAAGGAGTCTTTAAACCCAAACCATTTTATTTGAACGGACATTAACTTTTATCGCCCTTTCCCTGCAGTAGGGAACCTTTTAAACCTGTTTTGGCCCCAAAATTTTTAAAAAGTGCTGGGAAAAGGGGGTTTTTGAACCCCCCCCATTTTGGGTTGAACTGGTATTAACATATCTGCCTTTCCCCGCAGTATAAACCATTAACCGGGTCTGGCCCACGTTTTAAAAAGTGCTGGGAAAAGGATCTTTCAACCCCCATTTTATTTTAAAAGGGAATAACATACCTGTTTTGGGGCCCCACAGCATGCCCCCTTAAACCTTTTTGGGCCCCCCAAATTAAAAATTTCCGGGGAAAAAAGGATTTTTTTGAACCACCTTTTTAAATTTAAAACGGGACTTTAAAATATGTCAGGGGGCCCGGGGGCTCCGCTCCCCCCCCGGCGCCCTTCCCCTCGCTGCGGGGGGTCCGGCGCGGCGGCCTGTGACCCCCTTGTTTGCCTGGCCCGCCGCCCCCCTCTTACCCCGGCCCGCGCTGGGTAAAACGCCGCCCCCCTTGCCTGCCCCCACCGTCGTGAGCGGGGCCCGCCGTTTTAAGGCGGCGTGCGCCGGTTTCCCTCTTAAATTTAAAGGGCCATTTCCCCGAAAATTTGGTCTTATCGGGCGCGGGTTTCCCATTTAAGGTACCGGGGCCCCGGGGGGGGTACACCCTTGGGGGCCATTTGGTTTTTGGGTGTCCCTTTACATAGTGCTAAGGGGGTATTTGGGGGGTTCTTCCCGGGGCCTGTTTACCCCGTGTACCAGTGGGGGGCCGGGTTTTACGTTTTCCCTTGGCCTTTTTTTGCCCCCCTTTGGCCCTGCCCGGCTGCCTGTCTGCCCAGAACCTCTGCTGCCTGCCCTAAACCTTTGGCCCTGTCCCCGATTACACCCGGGTTTAGGTTTTCGGGGGGGTACCCCGGGGGGGGGTTTTTTGGTTTACCCCGGGCTGCCTTCGCAAGAAAGTCACGTCGGGAAAACGCCCGGGTAGCCTAAAGCCGCAGCAAGTCCCCCCCCGCTTTGCGGCGGGCTCGGGTTTAAAACCCGGGGGCACTTAGATTCCCCCCCCTTTGGCGTGGTTAGCTTTCCCCCGCTTGCGTTGGCCCCAGCGGATCCACTCCCCGTTACAGAAACAGACTGGCCATGGTTTCCGCCGGGGCCTTGCCTGATCCCCGGGGAATTTTTCAAAGCGTCCCCCCCAGCAGGTAAACGCATCAAACCCACCCTTGGGGCCAGGGGCAAAAAACCCGGCAATTTCGTCTCCCTCCACCCAGCTCCCCCGCCTCTGAAACCTGCTTTCCTTTGCTCCGGCTTCCATTGCTCAAACCTGCCCCGGGTTTTCGGGCCCCTCCTCCCTTTTTTCCTGCCCCCCCCCCCTCCCCCGCAAAGGGGATGGAACCCCAAAAAATTTGCCGTGGCTTCCACCCACCAGTGCTCCATCCCCTCGAAATAAAGGGGCCCCAAATTTCCCCTACAGAGCGACCCAAAGGGGGCCCTTTCATTATCACCCCCCTTTTGTCGGGGGAACCCTTTGGTTGGGTTTCGCCATATGGGTTCGGGGGGAAACCTCTGACAGTGGCCCCCAAAACCCTTTCCCCCGGGGGTTCCCCGTCTTGGGGAACCCACCCGTTTTTTTCCCGGCTGCCGCAGCGCTCCCCTCCCGGTTTCGTCAGGGCGAAAACCACAGTCGGTAAAAAAAATTCGGTGCAGTTTCGCATTTCCCGTTTCGGGCTGGACTGGAAAAACGAAGGGTGGTGGCAAAAATTTTGGCAAGGCCTCTCGGGGCAAAATCAAGGATGAGCTCCCCGTCGGGATCTCCCACTCCCTTGGAGGGATCTAACCCATTTGGCCCCCTGAGTGGATATTCGCTTCGCCGAAAGGCAACAAGAGTCTGCCTAAAACGGGAAACCGCCCGGGAAAACGTCTTTTTCCCCCCCTTTGGCTCCCACGTTCCAGCGGTCACCTCTTCCCCTTCAATGGTCTCTGAAGGGAACCTATGCAGGTCGAGGGGCCCCCAAAACCTGCCCCTCAGGGGAACGTTCCGGGCGTCGTCTGAAGCAGCTGTGCTTCTTTTTGTGGGGGGTCGGGCCCATTTTTTGGGAACTGTCCGGGGGCGCCCGGGAAATTTCCCCCGCACCTAGGGCTCATAGGAGAGGCAACCCTGGGGTTTTTCTTTTGGGCCCCTCCCCCCGTCGACCATGCCCGTATATATTTTTTGCTTCCCCGGGACGCACCTTCCAGGCCCCGCCTTTTTTGATTCAGGATCTAAAGGAATTTTCATAAGCCACGAACGTGACCGGGTTTGTCCCCCTGTGACCCCCATTGCTAAAACCCTATTTGGGCTCCTGGGGGGTTTAGGGGCGAATCCCTTTAAGGGCCCCTACCCCCGCTTCCTTTGGGCCCCCCCTTTCTTTTTGGAAAATTTGGGGGGCTCTTAAACAAGGAGACTTTGCGACTTTTAGTCCTACCGGGGACCCCTCCTGGGAGATTTTTTTGGGGCCTTTCCCTTTGGGCGCGGGCCCAATCCCCGACTTTGGATTGGACACGGGGAAAAAGCCCTGCTTTGGGGTTCCGTGGGGTCTTTTTCTCGTTGCCTGTCCAAGCCACAAAATCGCTCCTCAAGCGCCTCCCCGGGAACCTGCCAAGCCTCCCCCCAGGTCTACCTTCGCCTTACTGGGACTTTGCCGATGTTTTTTTCGGGATTTTGGCTGAAAAAACTTCCTCCCCACCGGCCTTATGATTGTCCCCCTTGCCTGCAACTGGCTGTACTCCTCCTAGAGGGCCCGGGGTTTTCCCCCCTCTCCGTCCCGGGGGACTAAAAGGGGATGTCTGAGTAAAATCAAGGAAAAAAACCTCCCAAAGGGTTATCCTAAATCCTTTGTCTCCCGGGTGGAGGGGGTTTTTCTTTTGTGGAGAAAAAAGACGGGTCCCTCCGGCCCTGCAAACGATTATCCCCCGGGCCCGAACAAATTTTCCCCTAAAAAAACCCCTACCCCTTTTCCCCTTTAAAACCCCGAACTTTTTTTACCCCCTTCGTGGGGCGAAAAAATTTTCTAAACTGGGGTCTTCGTGGGGCCCACAATTTTAACCGCATTGGGAAGGGGGACGAATGGAAAAGGCTTTAAAAAACCCGGGGCGGCCATTTCGAGTATTTGGGGTTTTGCCTTTCGGTCTCCCGCAACGCCCCGGCAGATTTCAGAACTTTGGGCAATTAAATTTTTAAGGGGCCTACTCTAAATCGTGTTAAACGTCTACCTTTTGGGGATTCCCATCTTTCCCAGATCCGGACTCATCGCCCCAAATCCGCCAGGTCCCCAGGGCCCACTCCGCACTCTTTAGCTCTTTTTCCAAACCCCCCAAGAAGTTTCTTTTCGAAACGTACCAAACTTACCCTTCCCTAGGGGACTTGGGCTCTGAAAGGGGTTTTCCAGATGGATACTTCCAAAACTCTCCGCGGGGTTTTCCCAAAGGCCCCAAAACCCGGGGGGCCTTCCCCCGGGCCCTTCAAACCCTTTTTTGGGGGTTTCTAATTTTACAGACAATTTATTTCCCCCCTTCTCTACATTGTGGCCCCTTGGGGGCTCAACCCGGAAGAAAAGCCAATCCCAAGTCCTGGTCCCCCAAAACTCAAAACGCCTTCAACCGGCTCAAAGCTGCATTTTCATCGGCTCCGATTCTGTCTCGCCCAGACCCTAAAACCCTCCCTTTATTCTGGAAGTTGATGCTTTTTCATCGGCCGGCCTGTCCCCTTTTGCGAGTCCCCCTCTTTGGGAAAATTCGTACCTGTGGGTATTTTCCCAAAACATTTTCTCCTGCCGAGAAGAACTATACCATTGGGATCGAGAAATTTTTGGCCATAAAGCTGGCTCTTGAAAAAATGGCGTTTACCTGTGGGGGGGGGTCACCCCCCTATTGATATCTTTCCCGTCCTTTAAAAACCTCCCGTATTTTTGCAGGGCTCAATGCCTGAACCCCCGGCAGGGGCCCGGGGGTCACTATTCTTTGGCCATTTTGACCTCCGTTACATTTTTTGGGCCCCCGAGAAAAACATTCCCGGGCGGCGCTCTCTCCCCTTCCCTCGGGTACGGTGGGTCCGAAACTCCTCACCCCGCAAAAATCCCCCCCGAGGGGACTGTCACCGGGCCCCCCCCGTGGGTCCTCCCAAAGCCTACCCCCCCGGGGAAAACGTATGTGTCCCAGACTTGCATCCTAGATCCCTGAAAGTGGGGACCCCATTGTACGGTGGGCCCCCAGGGTTTCCCTAGGTTTGCTGCAACTGATCTCCCGCTAAATTTTGGTGGGGCCCTACTCTTGCTAGGAGTCAGGGGCTTGGTTTTAGCCTCCCTCCTGTGGCCCCGGGTTTAAAGGGCCCTGTCTCAAAAAACCCCGGGGCCCTTTTTCAGCCCCCTTTCCCTGTGCCGGGAAAAACCCCAGACCCCGGGACCAAAGGACTTCATTTTGACCCCCCCGTTTTTCTTTTGAAAAACCGGTTTATCCCGGGCGTGACCGGGCCGTTTTTCCAAAAAGGCTCACTTTGGGCCCCCCGCCCCGGGGTTTCCCTCTGCTCCTCAGTGGCCCAATAATTTTTTTTGTCACGGTTTTTTGTCTGCAGGTCCTTTCCCCTTTTCACATTGGGCCTGACAGGGGGGTCCCGTTCATTGCAAAATTTTGGCGGGGTTTGGGGGTGGGCAATTGCAGGTTTTTTTTTAGATTTTTCATCCGATACCCCCCCTCTAAAAAAACGGGGAGGTAGAGAGGGTTTTAAACCCGGTATTGGTACCTACCTGGGCCAAATTTGTGTCCGCTCGGCGGATAATTGGTTGATCTTCTTCCCCTGGGGAGAGTTTTTTTATAACCCCTTTAGATCGGGATCCGCGGGGGCCTCCCCCCTTTTTTTTCGTGTTTGGGTTACATCCCCGCCCGCCCCCCCCCCTTTTTACCTCGTTTTCATGTCCCGCCCGGGTGCCCAAGTAAAAAGGGCATCAAAGGGTTTTCTGGAGCTCACTCGACAGGCCCTGTTACGGGGTTTTTGTCGCACTAAAAAATCCCCGGCTGCAGATCCTAGCTTCGCCCTTTTTTGAGCTGGGGATAAGGTTTGGGTATCCCCTAAAAAAATATATTCGCTTTGGGTGCCCCAGTACAAACTGGTCCTTAAAAACGTGGGTCCCCTTTTAGGAAATGCAACGTCCCCAAACCCCGGGGGTCCCCACAAGCCCGCCTGCCCCCCTAAACCCCGCCATCCCGAAAATCCCTTTCCCTGTTCCCCCCCCTCAAGCCCGTGGTGCTGAATTTGCTTCTCCCGTGGTCCCGTCTCCCCCTTTTCCTTTTGGGCCCAAATCTGTAACATCTTTGGGGGTCAAGGGGGGTTGGGTCAGAAGACGTTAGGGGGAAGGGGGTTCTTTCTCATTGACTGGGAAGGGGGTTTGGGCCGGAAGGGGCGGTCGTGGGGAACCCGAGGGCCCAAACCCGTCTTGACCCCCCTCTCTAGGTTTTTAAAAAAAAAGGGGGGGACCTAAGGGGGGAAGGGGGGTACTGTCACAGGGGTCCCCCGGCCCCCGCTGCCCCCCCGCGACCATCCCCTCGCTTGCGGGGGGGCCGGCGCGGCGGCCCCCCCAAAAAATAACCCCCCCTGCTGCCCCCCCGCCGCCCCCCTTTTTACCCGGCCCGCTCCGGTGAACGCCGCCCCCTGCCTGTCCCCGGGGCTTAAAAGGGGCCCCGCGCGCCCCACTTTCTAAGTTTAAAAAAGGGGGGATGCCCGATAATTGGTCATTATCTGGGGCTGGTTTTATTTAAGGTATCCGCCCCCCCGTACTTCCTGCCAGCTGTTGGTGTGCTTACCTAGTGTCAGAGAGTAATTTTTGTTCCGTCCTGATTTCCCATGTACCCCGTCCCCCCTGCTTACTTTTTTGACCCCTTTCCCTTTTTCCGCCTGGGCCCCGACCAATTTTGCCTGCCTCTGACCACGAACCTCTGCTGCCTGCCCCCGACCTTTGGGCCCGTCCCCCAAAAAAATATGCCCCCGGATTAAGTTTTGAAACCCCGGGCCCCCCGGCCCGGGGCCCTTTGCAAAACAAGTCACGTCAGGGGGAACGACCTGGTAAACCCACACCCCCCAGCAAGTTTCCCTCCCGCTTTTCGGGGGGGCTCGGGGGAAAACCGGGGGCTTCTTAATTCCCTTCCCCGGGGTGGCTTTGGGTATCACCGCTTGCGTTTTGGGCCCCCGGGGTTTCCCCCTTTCCCCCGTTTTCAACTATATCTGTCCTGTACCGAGTAAAGACCATTAAACCCCGTTTTGGGCCCCCAGATTAAAAAAATGCCCGGGGAAAAAGGGGTCTTTTAACCCCAATTTTTGTTTTAAAATGGCCCTTGACTATACCCGGGCCTGGGCCCCAGCATGAGCCCCCAAAAAGGGAAAGACCCCCACATTTAAAAAAATGGGGAAAAAGGAGTCTTTTAACCACCATTTTAGTTTTTATGAACATAGACTTTTCCGTCCGGGGGACAGCATGAACCCCCCGTTTTTACCCCCCAAATTTCAAAGTGCCGGGGAAAAAGGGGTCTTTTTAAACCCCCATTTTTGTTGAACTGGACATTAAAGGGAAAACCCTTTACATAGGTTGTGCCCCCCTTGGAGGGCAGCCAAGCAAATGTCAGACCTGCTGTTCCCCCCCGCTGTGCCCCTTTTTCCCGTAAGATGCAGCAGTTTTTAGAGCAAATTTTCCCCCCTTTAAATTTTTTATTCCTTTACAGGTTTAGCTCCCCCCCACCAATGGCTTGCTCCGCCCACTGACAGTTTTCACAAAAGTTTTTTACCTATTCAAAGTAAAAGGTTTGTCAGTTGGGTGGGCGGGGCTGCCCCAGGGGGGGGGGTTTGAAAAAAAAACTGACTCTTAAGGACCTTCGAAAAGATCTTTTTGGTGAAAAATGCAGTTTTAGCATTAAAAGCCCCGAAAACTCCAGCATCTTACGAATAAAGGGGCACAGCGCTGGAAAAAGCAGGTCTGACATAGCTTGTTCTGTCCTAGCCCGGGGGCAAAAACATGTGACAGGGTTTTCTTTAAATATCTGTCCGTCCGCGTATGACCAAAACCTGTTGGGGCCCCAGATTAAAAAGTGCTGGGGGAAAGGAGTCTTTGAACCCCATTTTAGTTGAACTGGGGCATTTAAATATATTTCCCTTCCGCATTTGACCATTAAAACTGTTGGCCCAGATTAAAAAGTGCTGGGGAAAAAGGGGTCTTTTTTAAACCCCCATTTTAGTTGAATGGACATTGATATAACGTCCCTTTTTTCCAGTTACCATTAAACCTGTTGGCCCCCGATAAAAAAAATGCCGGGAAAAAAAGTCTTTTAACCCCCATTTTTGTTGAAACTGGAATTGACTATACCTGCCCCGGGCCACAGCAGACCCCCAAAACCCGATGATCCCCACATTTAAAAAGTGCCGGAAAAAGGAGTCTCTTCAACCACCATTTTAGTTTTTTTTTTTACCCAAACTGGACGTAGAGGGACTATACTGTCCTGCGGCAACAGGAGATGACCCTAAACCTGTTTGATCCCCCAAATTAAAAAGTTGCCTGGGAAAGATAATGGTGTCTTTTGAACACCATTTTAGTTGAATTGGACATTAACTTTATTTGTCCTGGGCTTACAGCAGTATGTCCAGTTAATTAAACAAAAAAAAAAAACCCTTTGGTATTTTTTTGGGGTTGGGGGTGGGTGGGCCCCCACAATGGGGGTAGGGAAAAAGGATAAAATAAAAAAAGTGGGTGGGGGTCATGGGGGAGGGAAAAAAAAATTAAAAAAAAAAAAAAAGGGGGGTTAGGAGGGGTTTTCTTTTAAAAAAAAAAAAATAACCCCACAATTTTAGTTGAAACTGGGGGGACATTGACTATACCTGTCCTGGGACCCGCCAGTTATGACCATTTAAAAACCTGTTCTGACCCCAAATTAAAAGAGTGCCGGGAAAAAGGTTGCGGAGGACACGTCTTTGATCCACCATTTTAGTTTGAACGGGGACATTAAATATAATCTGTCCTGTACCGCAGAATGGGACATTAAAAATTAAAAAACCCCTGTCTGACCCACTGATTAAAAAAGTTTCAGGAAGAATTTGGGTAAGTCACTTTCAACAACAATTTTAGTTACACTGGACTTAGACTTTACCATGTCCTGGGCCATCAACCCCCTATGCATGTGCCACATACATGCATGGAGCCATCCACATTTATAATTGTGCGGTTATAAGGTCGTCTTTCAACCACCATTTTAGTTTCTGCTGGACATTTGACTATTACCTGTCCTGGGCCTCTGCATGAGCCCAAACCTGCATGAGCCCCACATTAAAATGTGCCGGATAAAAGGGAGTCTTTCAACCCATTTTAGTTTCACTGGACATAGACTATACCTGTCCTTGGGCGCACAGCATGACCCATAAAACCTGTTTAGACCCACAGATCACAAAGTGCCAACCTTTTATATTTTGGGCTAATTTTGTAAAGATGAATGTCAATTTAGTATATTTTTTTGGCTAACTGACATTTGTTTACAGAATTATATTTATGGAAGGTTTTATTTATAGTTTTATATGCATTATCATTTTGCATTTTTTTTCAAGTGTGATAACATACATAATACACCCCTCCCTGCAGTTTTTAAGGTATATTTTTTTCAACGTGTAGATGTGTTTATTCGTGCCGCACACCACATAAGTAAATACAATGTCCTAATCTTACCCATAACACTTCTTCGTTGAGAAGACATTTGCCATCCTGGCTTACTTGAGACTGATTCAGCCAATCATTCAATGGTCTTAATTTTTCACTCCAAATCCTTCTTCTTTGATTAGGGTCAGACTCCCTGGAGATCAAAAAATGATGCGACCCTCATAGTGACTCCAGCCCAGAAATTTTAAGCACTCAAATTGTGCAATTTGTGTCCAGCCCGGACCCCTTTTAGACACCACTTAACCTCACAGAAATCACCTTTTTCAAAATCTGATTTTTTAGAGAAATTTGAAGCTCTCCCTGATTGCCCCTAACAGTGAGATGCCACTGCTGCGTCAGACATCTGTTAACACGGAAGGCCAGTCGTGCCAGAATTACAGTGGGTGCGGTGAGAGGACAGGCTAGCACATCTGTCATCTATTAACCACGCAGGTCTCAGCAGCACAGGGCCGGAGTTACAGTGGGTGCGGTTGAGAGCCCCAGGGCTGTGCGTCCGACATCTATTAACACGTATAAAAATGCCCTTTATGACGCAGCAACAGAAAACAGTCTGCACTGAAGCAGAGTGCGTAGCGGAAGTGATGAGGTTAGACCCCAACCTTCCTCAGTACACAGTCAAGTCCAGGGTAGCGGCTTGCCCCTCCGTATGAGTGCGGACCAATTGAGCTTCACTTGGAAAATACTGGTGGTTTAACGCTCCTGTTCCACCAGGTGCCCTTTTTTTTCTTGGCATTCTTTTTCTCATTTTACTCAACGTGCTGGATGGGAAATTGTCTCTATACTTTGTTCTTGTCCGTGATCCATACTCCATTGTTACTCTGACATACCTACATCTGGTCAGTTTTCATGTACCTCACTTGTACAATCAGAGGAATTTTTTTAACAGCTCATTTTTGTGTTTTTTAAACATTGCAAGTTTTTTAATTACTTTAATTCTAGAAAACACATTTTTAAAATAGGATGGAATCCCACCATGTCTTTGTTTCTCTTTTTTAATTGTATTAAATGGGTTGCTAAATACAGGTGATTGATAGCTATGTTAAAGATCTTGCAAAAACAGTCATTTTGCATTATGTGTCCATTAACAGTGTCTAATTATTCCTGTTTTGACAGCACCTCCACTTGATGCCACTCTTGACCAATTGTGTAGGATAACAAATGTCTTGTTAGAAACAACATTTTTTTTTTTCTTAATTGGACCCGTTAGTTTTAGCTGCATGTCACAAGACACAAATGCCACAAAAATTCATAAGCATGACTCTTGAGCCCCTCTTGGACAATGTGATGGAACAAATGTCTGTTAGAGAACAACCATTTTTTATAATAGGACTTGTAGCATTGCTGCATTTAAGAGCAGCATGGACCAAAAAATTATTAAAAATGACTTTCTCAGCACTATTAAAAATTGTGAGGAGGAATTGCCACTTAGAAGCCAACATTTTATGTTCAAAGGGACCATGATTATAGCTGTTATCTCACTAGCACATGACCCCAAAAAATTATATATCATGACTTCTCAGCCATATTAAAAATTGTGATGGAGAAATGCCACTTTGAAGCCCACATTTCTGTTCCAAAGGAAATAATGTATAGGCTGTATCAACAGCAACATGACCTCATTAACCACTAACAATGCGAAAACTTCTAAGGATAAAGTGAGTAAATGGAATACGGTGTTGTCATTAACCTTGCTGTCTTTTACAGTCTCCTCACAGCAAAAATAGCAAAATGAACTGTTGGGAAATGTGATAAAATTGCAGTAAGAAATGATCATTTTATAAAAAAAGTTTTCAAGAGGACCATTTAGGTTTTTTTTTTTGTTTTGAAGAGGAATGTGAAGTTGACGGGCAACTAATCGGTGAGCCTCGGCAATTGGAGGCCACAACATCATAGAGATTCAAGCCTGATTCACCTTGGATGAAAAGTCAAAAGTTCCAATTATCTGTGGAAAGCGGATGCGCTTGTCTGTATTGAATACTCCTGACTGTGTGAAGGGTATCCGCTCAGATATGGACGCTGGGATGATGGGCAGACAAACCTCTATGGAGTGGCGAGCGAGCTCAGGCAATTTGTCATTTTGGATACCCAGAAGTCTATTGGGTCTGGAACTCATTTCAAAAACAATCGGTTGTTGAGACGCAGATAGTCGTGCACCATTGGTCTTATGCTGTCTCTGTGTTTGGATGTGTGCCCTGCATTGCATTCGTTGGTGAGGTGAGTAATTAAAGTATTGCCACGAGGTCACCATTAGCTTCTGCCACCTGTGCTGATGCCGATGCTGCGATACGGCTACTTGGCCGAGCTAGCACTATACTTGCTGTTCACGTCGCTGATGTTGTTCACCGTGACATTTGAGGAATGTGAGAAGCTGACGCAACAGATGTCTCCAGTTGCAGTTTGATCAATCAGCCAAGGGTCTCAATTTTCCTGCTTTTTAACTCTCTATTTGGTGGGTGGAAGGAAAGTGCTGAGGTTTTGTTTTGTACCAGGGATCCAGGAGGGTGGGCCACCAGTAACTGTTGGTTCATTTTGATGGCATTAGCGAGGATTCATGTTGGAGTTAATGGAGCATCCAAGCAGTCATGTGAGAGATGGAGCTTGTTTTCACTAGACTCCTGGGTCGAGGGGAACTAGCATAATGATCTTCCTCATTATACTTTTCCCTCCGCCTCCAGATGTTCATGCCAACCTTCTTTACAAAGAATTGACGTCTGTTGGTAACGTTTCGGGTCTAGGAATACCTCATCCTATACTCCTACCTCCTTACGCTTCTCCGGCACAGCTTCAACACAGCCCTGGACTTGCCTAAGATAATGCACCCTGGAGAGCTGATGCTCGCACTAGCCCGTGGGACCCCGAACCACTGCCTAATGAAGTCAGATAAATTTGAGAATCTGTCGGGCCTGTGGTTTCACGAAAAGAAAGGTCTGGTCCGAATATGTGTCCGGTCTCGCTCCCTCCGTCGCTGGCGGGGGACCTGTTGTTCAGAGTGTCCAACGATCGTTCCAGAAATAAGTTCACCACATGCTCATGCTGACCAAGGCATAGTATCCTGCACTGAATATTTTGGTGGCTCTTCTAAATCTGGCAAGGATGGTGCAGTGCTCTTTCAGCCTGCTCCTCTCTCGGGTGGCTCAACAAAACGTGGTCCGCACGTGCTTGTCTGGCCATGTGTTCACTTTGTACTGCGTAATGGCATTGCGCTGCTGCCCACATCGTGGAGCATGTGGGAGGGGTGGATTTCCAGCGTGTTGGCCACGGTCATACATTGAGACGGGTTGAGGGGTGGCAGAGCTGACGCATTGCAACGCAAAGCCGTCGGAGACGAAGCTGGGTTGCGAACGGCGATTGTGCGAACTTTGAATTCGAGGCCTTCCTCAAAAGGATGTTCAGGACCGGGATAGCTCTTTAGAAATTTCTGGAAGTCATGGTTAATGACATGTGCACAAGGCAAGGGTTGTGATCCAGCCTACCGATCTTAAGGGCGAGCAGCAGATTTCGGGGGGCCCGTTATCTGCAACCACCTTGCCTGGCTCTAGATTCTTGTCACCCAGCCAGCGCTCGGTCTCGTTGCGGAGAAGCCGTCCACAGTACCTGTCCTGTGTGTGGTACGGTCTCCAAGACAGATTAATTTCAAAAAGGCCTGGTTTCTTCTGGGCACGTGATGCCTCCAGAGGACCTTGGGGGAAAGTGCCCCTGCACCTTCCCTGCGGTTTTGAGGAGCGTGCGCCGTGGCTGAGAGCCACCTTCAACCCCAGAGACATCCTCCAGCTCTCCCAGTGAGCTTGTTCACAGAAGATATAGCGGCCTTGGCCATTGCTTATAGTTCATGTGTCGGTGGTCAGATGGACTTTTCGGCCACTGATGCAGACAACGCGCTTGAAATTTTAGATGGTCACGTGGATGGCATGGGCATGGACGGCTTTTCTGGCACAAGAAATGCCTCGCTCCGACATCTGGTATTGGGGGCAGGCAAGGGCCAATGGACGTGGCTTAACCCAATCAGTGTCCACAGACGGAAGGCAACATTTCAAGGCCAAAGCCTGGGCAATCGCAGGTGTGTGTGTGTGTGATGGTTGGGTTTTAAAGTGTTTCTTCTGCTCCCAATCCTGGAAATCAGGAAGGCTGGCTGCTAGGACTGGCCGCTGCTACGGCATGGCAGGTTCGTCAAACTGGCAGAGGAGAGGGGTAGGATGGGTCTATTGTGGTGTGGTGTTACTCGGGGTGATGGTGGAGTGCTGAAGCGGTGGATAATCCCTGTTCAGAATCACTGAGAGGTATGGGCAGTGAGGAAAGCTGGTCGGTGGCGGAGGAGGAGGAGGCAGAGACAGTAGGGTGCCGGCGTGTGACAGTGTGTTGGTGGCCCGGCGGGTCGGTCTGGCCTCTTTTTGGCCAAGTGTTGCCTCCATTTCAACTCATGCATTCGCTGCATGTGATCATAGAAATGATGGTTTGGTGACGTTAACAGACCCTAAGGTTCTTGCACTCTACTTATGCGTTTACGCTAAGGCCGGCATATGACATCGCTGGGTGTATAGAGGCTTGCTCAGAAGGCCATAGGATTGAGAGGTCATGACCTTTTTGACGGCGATTACGAGGAGCTGGGTTTCCGCTGACCGTGTCTGGCGGGAAATACATAATCAGCGGGAGCTTCTGCGACCCGCCCTCTCCCTTTTTGAGGCGGGACCAGTACTGGACAATACCATCGTTTCCTGTCCTCGTACAGTTGATGAAGCCAAACGCTCGCAAGCAATTTCTGCTGAAAAGACACACCTTGGATCCGCATTGTCGTCATCATCAGCAATTCATCAACACAAGGTGACTTCGTAAGTCCTGACATTATGCATCCAGGAGCTGGGGTACAAGCATGAGGGACTGCAAGGCGTTGCCGGACAGCCCGGGATTTTTGACGATTGACCGGATTCTCCTTCTCTCTCTCGGGATAGGCATTCAGTATACTGAGGGACGTCAGAGCAGAGAAATAATCAATCCCTCGTTGGCCTCTTGATCTTTTATCATGCCTTTCTGACCCCCAACGCATTTTGTCATCAAAGAGGTCTTCAGAAAATGGGATTTTCCACAAGTGGTGGGTAAACGAGTTGACTTTTGGGTGGTTCTTGTGTGGCACGGCACCGGATGTGATGATGCTGATGTCGACATTTGTTGGCCGTGACTGGGAGGCAAGAGGAGTTAAGTACTGCTGGATGCAGGTTGCATTAACCAGTGAAGAAAAGATTGGCGACGCTGTTCGTTTAATATAGATTCCACATGCCCTGATCAACAGCGATGACAGGCCGTGAACGGTCGCTTGCAATCTGTACGATCCGCTGGCGAACTAAGATGCGTGTTGTAGCCAGCAATGGAAGGAGCACACCTTCTCTTGTTACCTCTACTCCTGTCCTTACCCCCCTCTCTTGATTGCTTACCACCGAATTTCCCTCCATGTTCAGAATTATAATAAGTTTGAGTAGGTATGGAAGGAGTTTGGAAAGTCTCTTATTAATAAGACGGCAAATCACAGCTATTCTCTAATCCCTCAAATCACAAACAAAATTTGCTAGGATTCATATTTAACTGCAAGGTGGCTCTACAAACACAAGTGGCCGGAGCCAAGGTGAAAAAATCACGTATTCTGAAATTACTTTACTGATAATAAAGGTTTTTTTTTGGCAACTATCAACTGGTGTGAATACAACGTTGACTGTATTCAAATTATACTGCAAAACGTAGATCTATAAACAAAGCTTGACTGACAGAAAAGTGTAAAAAACACTGTCTGAAATGTATACGGACTATTTAAAGGTATTTTTGAAACCTTTCAGTCACACTCTGTGGTGTTTCAAGTTGCTGATTCAAATTTAACTGCACAAAGATGATCTGAATCAACACACAGCTTGACTGACCAAAGTGAAAAAAAACAACTGTATCTGATAGTATACAGATAATAAAAGTATTTTTGGCACATATCAGTCCACCTGTGGTGACTACAAGTTGACTGGGATTCAAAATTAAGTGCATGGTGGTATAGTCAAACAAACGCTGGATGAGCGCAAATTGAAAAGAAACACCTATCAATGAAATGCATTTCTGAGAATAAAAGTGGAGTTTGGACACTAACGAAATTATGGTCTGAAGTTACCTAGAAAAGATCTGTATCTCATAAATACTATGCACTAAGCAATGTTCCTAAATCTAAAGTTTTGGCTGTTCACAATATCCAGTATCCTTTATAGAGCTTGTCTGTGTTCGCCAGAGGGCCCCCCCCTCACCCTGCCTCCTCCCCGTCCCCCCCGTGACTTATGAACAGCGGTGAGATGCTCTTTAAAATTCTCTGCTCCTACACTACACTATATTCTGACAAATCTCTGGATTAACTAACTTCTAAGGATCACAGCGTAAAGAGTTAGAGCTGTGTATCTGTGAAAATTAAAATAATTTCGCTGAGACTGTTTGCTGAGCTGTTTGGAAAGAGGCAGAGCGCACGTCCTACTGATATAACGACGATGACCAAGATCACTGATTCATGAACAGGATGGGCTTGTTTATGTAAAAGTGTTCATGTGATTTTTCCAGACTCTCGCAACCTTACACACTACCACAGTAATGACGTCGCACACACATCTCACCTGCTCTATTCTGTTAGCTGTATTTGCTGGCGCCGCCAAAATGACAGGAAGCGCCGAAATGAGCGAGATATTAAGTTTAGATTACTGCACAGCAATTTTAACCTAAATGTATGCGTGATTCTTAAAAATTGACCGATCAACGTTAATTACCGTGCCCGATTTCAAACTTTCGTTCGTTAATAAGTGCTCAAATTATGCATGACCCTGTAAACCAGTTGAACCACAGATAAAAAGTGCCATAAAAAGGAGTCTTTGAACCACCATTTTAGTTTGAACTGGTCAGTGACTATAAATGACTGTTCCGCAGCTTGGACCCCAAACCTGATGACCCACAGTTTAAAAAGTCCGGAAAAAGGAGTTTTTGAACCACCATTTTAAAAATTAACGGGAATTTTGACTACCCGTCTTGGGGCCACAGATGACCCTAAAAACCTGCAGACCCCCAGTTTTAAAAAAGTGCCGGGAAAAAGGAGGGTTCTTTGAACCCCCATTTTAGTTGAATTTGGCCATTGACTATAAATGCCCCTGAAACCGCAATACCCCAAACCTGCATAAACCCACAGATTAAAAAGTGCCGGAAAAGGGAGCAAACCACCATTTTAAAGTTGAATAACATTAAAAGCCCCCTGGGACGCATACCCTAAATGCATGACCCCAGATTAAAAAGTCCCGAAAAGGAATTTTTGCCCCTTTTTGTTAACCCCTAAATTTATTTAAACCTGCCCCCCGGCCGAAACCCAATCCCCCAAAAACCTAATCCCAAATTAAAAAAGTGCGGGGAAAAAGGAGTCTTTTTGAACCACCAATTTCAGTTGAAAGGACATTGACATCCCCTGTTTGGACCGCGGGGTTTGCAAAACCACTGAAAAAAGATTGCACGTTTTCGTTACTAGTTTAAACTATTCACCACCCCCCAAGCAAAAGACAGGCCTGACCCCCCTGCAACCCAAAAAAAAGGGCGCTTTTGCCCCCAGCACGGAAGTAACACCTTCTCTCGTACCTCTACCTCCTGTCCTACACCCCTTTTTTCTCGCTTCCCGCCTGCTCTCTTTTTTGTTTAAAGAAAAAAATTTTAAAAAAAGGGTTTGGGAAGATTTTTAAAACATCCTTATTAAAAGATGGCAAATCAACTTTTTCTTAAATCCCCAAATTTTCCCAAACCAACTAGGATTAGAAACAAATTTGTTTTCATCGAAACCCGGAAATGGGGGTTGGGTGGAAGAACGTAAGAAAAAATCAACATTTTTTCCCCTTTCAGCCCCAGGTATTTAAACTGCCAGTAGACAAAAATTGATAGTTTTCAACAAACTATCATACAAGTGGCTATCGCGCCAAACTGAGATTCCCGGTGCAATAAAACTATTCAAAAGTTACACGGATGAGAAATTGCATTTTTTGAAGCAATGACACATGAGAACAGTTACTAGAAAATTGCTAGGTGTGCTGGCCAAAAAGTGGTAAAAAAATGGCATTTCAATGCACGTTCAAAGCAGATTCTAGGCTGCACAATATACACCCTCCTTTCCAAAGCCAGCCTGTCTTTCTGTCCGTCCATCCGCCCCTCCTCCCCCCTGGCTGTACAGTGCTAGATGCTTCTTTAAAAGCCTCTGTCTAACTAACTAAGAACTGAAATTCTCTAATCTACCTATATTCTAATGTAAACTGCTAAAGCATAGTTTGTCTTTGGGAAATAAAGAGAAGAACTGTGTCTCTGAGCTGAGCTGTATTGAGAGAGAAGTAGCTCCGTCCTTGCTCTAGTGAGAGACACTGAAACACTGATACTGAACAGGAAACGCTGTTCTATGCAAAACGAGGTCATATGATTTTTCAAGCCAATGACAACCATACACATCACAGTCATGACATCGCACACCCAGCTCACCCTGCTCTATGCTCTAAGCTGATTTGCTGGCCTCCAAAATGACAGGAAGCGCCAAAAATGTTGCGAGAGTAATAGATTATCTGCAGATTGTCACCTAAAATATCGGAAATTTACGATCAACCTAAAAATCGTGCCGATTTCAACTTTGTCGATTATAATCGCTCATCCCTCATCTTGATAAAGGTGAGTCTCTCCACATTTTGGGTGGACAAGCGAGTTCTCCTTGGGGTAACGATGGCCCCTGCTACACTGAACACCCGCTCTGATGCCACATTACTGGCCAAGCAGGACAGCTTCTCCAGTGTAAACTTGGCAAGTTGCAGCCACAAATCCAGTTTGGCTGCCCAGAAGTCCAGTGGATCTTCAATGTGGGGTGGCAGGATGCTGTCCAAGTAGGCCAGCACCTGCTGGTTCAGGATCTGCTCCAGATGCTGCTGCTGGTGACTACCTTCCTTTCTAGGTGGGTGAAGAAAGCTGCTCATCAACGACTCCAGACTCAGGTTGCTGCTGGTGGAGCTGGTTCTGCTCCTACCCCCCACCCTCCTCAGGAGCCTTGGCAGTGGTACGTGAGCACTGAGGAACCTCCTGGTCAGACCTGCAAGAGGATGGACGATTGTGCAGATAGGCAGCAGCCAACTGACTACATAGGATGTCTCTATAGCACTTGAGTTTGTCCTCCCTCTCCGCAGGTAAAAAAAATCCCCCATTTTGGACCGGTAGCGACGGTCCAAGAAGGTGGAGAGCCAGAAGTCATCCCTCTGCTGGATGGTGACTATTTGGCTGTCACTACCCAGGCAAATCAGCATGCAGTGGTCCATTTGCGCAAGTGACTCTGAGAGAATCCCTGCCTCCATTATTTGAAATAAGTGTCATAAATTTACTGTTTGGCCCAGAGACCAATATCCCAAAATAATAACCTGCCTGTAGTGGAGATGTGTGTATATGACAAATACACAAGCTATATTTCAAAGGTGTTTCAGCTTATGAGTGAAAAAAGTAACTCTTTGGCGCAGAGAACAATATCCCAAAATAATAACCTGTCTGTAGTGGAGATGTGTGTAAATGACAAAAACACAAGCTGTATTTCAAAGGGTTTATTTTAGACAAATAAGTTAGTTGACAAAATTATTTTCGACATCCTCTCCGTCTCTTTTTTGGGGGGGAAATGGGGACTCTACATGCATCAGTGTTTAACAGGAAAAGTTCTGTCATAATCTGTGGAATCATCTGATGATGGTATAAACTTAGTGCTCTCTTTGACGCTATAGTGGGATCTTGGCCCTCTGTTCGGTTCTTTCTAGCTGGCGCTGACATTACCTTGTCAGGCTTGCATTCCACTTCAGTTATTTGGTCAGTTTTGGGCCCTATAAAATGCCCCGATAAGGGAAGTATGAAGCGATTTCTAAGAGTGGTGCTTGTCATCTGCAAAGTTATACTAAAACACAGAATTGTTTCAATACCAAACCACGCCCCTAAAGGCATATTTCTGCATGGGGACAAAAGTTCTACAAACACCATACAAAGGGTCTCTACGGCCAGGAAATAGCTGTTTTTTAATGCGATTCATCACAAATAAATTTGGAACAAAACAAATTTTTGGGGAAAAATTTGTTGAATCGAATATTTGAGAAATTCACTCATCTGTAATGACAATTGATACATAGGAAAAAATGTGGTTTCTACTTTTTTAATAAAATATACAAACCACATTTTTTCTTATGTATCACGAGTTGAGTAAAAGCAGCTACATCCCTGCCAAACCAGTCCCCTGTTATGGAGGAGCTGCTCAAGCAATTGGTGCAGGCCAGTGTAGCACAGCAGGAAACCAACTGTTTGTTGCTGCAGCAGGTTGCCATCCTGCGAGAGACTGCTAAGGCTCAGCCAAAAAGTATGGAGAAATTGTCTGAGAGTTTACGTGCAAAAAAGGCAGTTTGACGTGTCTTGCAAAAAATGACTGCAGATGATAACACAGAGGCTTATCTTGCAGGGTTTGCCATTGTGTGGACTGAGGTTCGGGAGCCATATCTGATTGGGGAGCTGCAAAAAGCCTATGCTGATCTGACCACAGAGCAATCCAAGAACTATGACCTTCTGAAGGCTGAAATTATGGTCCGATTGGGAGTCACCTTATCGGTGCGGGCTCGCAGAGTCCATGACTGGCGGTTTGAAAAGCATAAGCCACCACACTCCCAACTGTTTGACCTTCTAGACCTGGTGTGTAAATGGCTACAATTCGAGACTCTGAGACCATCCGCCATCATCGACCGAGTCGTCGTGGACGGCTTTGTGAGTAGACTTCCTCAGGATATTTCCCGCTGGGTTGCCCAGGGAGACGCCAACATGCTGGATCAACTGGTTGCACTAGTGGAGCAGTTTACCAGTGCTGAGACGTATCTGGGGCCAGATAGTACACCTCTGCAGGTCTTGGGGCACTTGGGGGGACCATGTCCAGAGTTCCAGGGCCAAGATTGCCTACATGTTGTCCTACAATAAGGAATACCTGAGAACAGGGTTCATTCATAGGTTATTGGCTTCAGCTGAATCTGGCTTTTTCTTTGTAGAAAAGAAGGATGCTTCTCTTCATCCATTTATTAACTATAGTGGACCGATTAAGATCACAGTCAAGAACTGATACCCACTGCTAATAATCTTGGAACTGTTCGATAAAAGTTTTTATCAAGTTAAACCTTCATGGAGTTTATAACCTGAAGAGGATGAGTGGAAAATGGCCTCAACACTCAGGATGGGCATTTTGAATACCGTATCTTAAAATAGAAAAAGGTTTTGAATGAATGCTCACCGGTGACTGTACACAAGTCTCTGAGTCTCAGTTGATTTGCAGTGCAAACTCAGAGAGAAAATCCGGCTGTTGATGTCCACAGGTGAGTAATGATGAAGCAGTGAAGAGAACTCCAGGACTCTTTATACTTGTATTCCAAAGATAAAACACACGTTTATTTATGTCATGTTAAAAGCAAGATAAGAACAATAGAACAATGCAGTTTATGCGTTTCAAGCCTACATTCGGGCTCTTAATTGTAACAATACACACATGGAAAAGAATTATTTCTGGGCCGGAGTCATTGGTGGTAGTGCCCAGACTCTGGGCCGGAGTCACTGGTGGTAGCACCCGGACTCTTGGCCGTAGTCACTTTTGACAACGTTTCAGAAATTTGTTAACAACATCTTCCAAAATCAACATCTGTGTGGTGATCTATCTTGATGACGTGGTTTTCGTCTCAGATCTGGAGACTCATGGAAGACATATCTGACTGCTTCTCTCCCATCTGTAGATAATCGCCTATATGCTAAGCTAAGAAAGTGTCTTTTGAGAGGGAATTTTCCCCTTGATTGGTACTTTT
>JAODAL010052038.1:0-26258 GCA_025379985.1 Phyllomedusa bahiana
GGTGGTCCCGGGGATGCCATCCCCTTTTTCAGTCCCCCCTGGGAGGACCACCTCCAGCACCTGACCCCATTTCCTTGGCGTACCCGGGGCCCAAGGCTGCCCTTTAAAACCGGAAAGTGCCAGTGGGATGGGGTTAAAGGTTTCCCTTCCTGGGGGCCCCGGGGGGTAGGGGGGGGGCCTTGAAGCCAGAGGGGGGAAAAAAGGGGAAAGCCATGGCACCCTCCCCCAAACCCCAGGCCCAAAAAGAGGTGATGTCCTTTTTTTGGGCCCCGGGGGGGTATTTAGGGGGGTTTTGTTCCACATTTTAAAATTTCCCTTTGGCAAAGCCCTGACGCTTCACCGGGGAAGAGGTTGCCCTCCGCAGTCGTTTTGAAAAAAACGATGCGGAGGGCCCTTTCCCAAAAACCCCCTAAAGGGCCCCTTGCCCAAGCTCCCCGTAAAAAAAAAGCGCCTTTCCCCCGGGCAGTTTTTGTAAAAACCGCGTTTAGTAAACTGGCCTCGGGGGAAGTGCTCAGCCAGGTGGACCCCAACGGGACGGGAAAACCCCGTTATGTGAAAAAACAAAAGTAATATGTATGCCAGCCCCCCCTTTTGGGATGTCAGGGCGGGCCCCTTTCCCCATCTGTACCCCCCTGGAGCCGGCGTGAAAACAGTCCAAAAGAAAAAAAAGTTGTTTCCACCCAAATTGGGTTGTATTCCGAAAAATCCAAATGTTTTTTTGGTAATAAAAAGTAAAATTCTTTGAAAGTCCAAAAAAATCCCCCCATCCCTAAAAAAGATTTTTCCCCCCGAAGGAAACGCGTTTCGGGGTAAAAAACCCCTTTTTCGAAACACCCAAAAACATAAAATAAGCATTGTTTTAAATCACGAAGTGACAAGTAATGATTGATCTTATGTGCCTGCTTTCCCGGCCCCCCAAACCCCTTTGGGAACTCCTCTTTTAAAAACCCGGAATAAAAAACCCCGGACTGCCCCAAAAGGCATCCCAAGAAACGATGGGAAAGGGGAAAATGTCACCAAAATATTTTAACGGACTTTGCGAATAGGCCCCAAAAGAACGGCAAACAAAAAGGTTTTGTGCAAAAAAAAGAGGTTTAAAATTCGACTGTGATTAGGGCGGGGAATTTGGGAACGGGAAAGCCCCAAAAACTGCAAAACCAAAGGCCGGGAAGAGGGACAAGGATAAAAACTTAAAAGGTTTAAATCAAAAAACCTTAAAAAAATAATGGAAAAAGATTTCCCTTTGTGGTTTAGAACCTGGAGGGGGGTTTGTTAAGTGTTGGTTTCCAATAGGTTTCTTTGTCGTGTATTTAACCTTTCCATTTTTTCCCCCTTTTTGGTGGGTTTTTAAATTTTGTCAATCCCCACGACCTTGACCCCCGCCAAAGTTCTTTTATGGTATCCCAAAAAAGCAGGGAAAGACCCCGTTTTATTTTCAATTGCAGTTTTGGTTATGCCGTTGACGTTTTCCCCAAATTTCACTTTAATTTTGCGGGTGGTGTTTTCCTACATGGAAAAGGTTTGGTTTGTGGTGCACATACCCTAAAATTTAATTGACGAAGTTAGGTTACAATTGATAAATTTTTTGGTGGGTTTAATTTTTGTTTCCCCCTATTGCAAAATTTCCTTTTTTTTTAAGGGAGCAAATTGAATTTTCTAAAAAAATTTTGGAAAACCCAACTTAAAAAAACCTTTTGTTATATCCAACCGAGATTGTTGGAATGATCTCGAGTTAGCAAGACGGGAAATAAGCTCCCTAGTGCCCTTTTGGGTCTCCTAGTGAAACCCTAAATCCTTTTTCAAGAAAGTTGCCAAATAGGTTCTTGGTTTTTTAACTTTTAACTTTTTTTTTTGAAAAATTCGTTTGTTTTCCCGGGGGATTTTGTGTGGGAATCAATGACAAAGTTATTTAGTGGTTTTCTTGTTTTTTTAAGTTTGGGTTTATGAAAAAGTTTTGGTCTTTCCGTTGTTTCATTTTTTATTTGCTTATTTGGGTCCCTGGGGTTTCCCCCTTTTTTTGATTTAAATAAAAAACCCTTTTGTTGTCTTTTTTTTTTTTTTTTTTTTTCCACTTTGAGCTTTACTCCTTGCGTTGGCTTATCCCCTTTCCCCTATGGGTACAGAATAAGCGAGTTTTTCTATCATGAAAACTTTTGTAATGCGTGTGGTTTGCCTGATGGGGGTTTTTTCTGTATTTTTTGGGAAAAGGATTTTGCCCCCGGGTTTAAACCAATAAAGGGTTTTAAGATCCAAAAAATTGTTTACTTTTTTCCCATCACCCCTATAAATTTAAAGGGTTTTAAAAGGGAAATTGTTTTTAAAAATAACCCAAAAATTTGGGTTTCCGGGCGGGGCAATCCCCCCCCCATATAAAAGGAGGTCATCGATGTCCCTGCCATACCAGAAAATTACCCCAAAAAAAGGGGTTTTCCCCTCAGGGAAAATTTAAAAAAATTACTCCCCCAACCTTGCCCCCCCAGGTTACCCAGTGAGGGGGAAAATTTCCCCCCAAATTGACCCCCCTTTTGCTGAAAAAAAAGTGGTTTTTAAAGCTTAAAAAAAGTTATGAGCCCTAAGAATCAAAATACATGATGAAAAAATTTCCAAAAACCCTTTTGGAGATAATGAAAGAAATGATTTTGTAGTGAAAACCTTCCCTAGTGGAAACCCCAGGGGGTTTTTATTGTTTTATAAAAATTCCCAATCACAAAACAAACCCCCATCATGTTTTTTTTCCCATGTGATGTTCTCCAAATTGCCCCGCCGTCCTTAGTATCTTGAAGTTTCCCAGGATAATTTTAAACCCAAAGGTTTTGAAGTTAAATTTTTCCCCTTCTGGGCCCAATCTCCCCAAAGGGGAGCCCATGCCGAAACCAATCGGGCGCATGGGAGGTTTTTGATTTTTTGTTTCCCTTCCCGGTAGCCCGTACACTACCGGTTTTAGGGGCTGTTAACTAATAAAAATTATTTTTTTTTGGAAAAAAAATTTTTTTTGCAGAGAAAACCCTTCTTGAAATTTATGGTTGCCCATTTTCCCTATATTTTTTGGGGTTGGGTCTCTGGATAATTTTTGAAAAGTTGTTGCGTTGACAAGAGTTGGGACATTGTTGTAAAAAAAATTTCTTTTTTCCATTATTTCCCAATTTTCCCCGCCCTTATGGGGCCATTTGATGTTAAATTACCCTTTGTGTAAATTGATCAAAAGCGATATTTTTTTTTGGTTAGATTAAAATTTTTTTTTTTCTTGATTTGGGGATGCATAAAAATAATCCCCTGGACCCCCTCTAAATGGTTTTTGGGAAAAACCCATGGTTGGGAGCTCGGCTGGAGGGTTTTTTAAAAAAACATACAATTTGAGTGGTAAAATTCCTCTTCAAAAAACCCATTAGTGGGATCATCTGAAAAATTTCTGCAGCCCTTGTTGAAATTTGTTCTTTTGAGAGGGTTTGCTGTATATATTATTTATTGTTGTATTGTTCTTCCCCAAAAGCTTGGGAAAGGGGGGGGTGACCCCCGGGATCAACCCGCTCTCCCAAAAAATTTTGGTTTTAAGGAAAGTAATGGGAAAAACCGTTTTTTCCCCTTAAAAAAAAAGGTGGAAAAAGGCTAATTTTCTTTTTTCTAGCCATAATTAACCCCCAATTTCCCAATTAAACTTTCTTGAGTTTGGGGTCCAATACCACCTTTGACAGTTTTTAAAATGTCTTTTTCTTTCGATTGTGGAAAAGGATCCAAAAACTTTTGGCGGGGTCTTCATGCGTGCGTCCGGTTTTATGTTTGACCCCCCCCCCCCTTCCCCGTCTTTTTTTTGGGATTTTCCTTTAGAATTTTTTCGGTTTTTTATAGTAGGTTTGGCCCAGGTTCCTGTTAAAAACGGGTTTCTTTTGATTCATCCTTGACCCCCCCCAAAGTTTTCCAAAGGGACATAAAATTTCCCCCAAAATTTAAATTCCTTGGTTTCTATTGTTTCCCCAAGTTTTGGCCCTGCGTTTTAGAATTGTCTGGGAGTATGATATTTTTTTTTGTCTACGCCCCTTTTTCAATACCTGTTTGAGTTCATGGCCCATGGAATTTTTTTTTTTCAAAAAATGTAATTTTATTAAACCAAGATCCTTTTTTGCCAATTGTTCTTGAAAAGGTTGTAGGGTTGTCAAAGGAGCCCAGGCACTAGGGGGCTTTTTGCCCCCGTTTTTTTCCCTTATCTCGAGTTCATTCCAGAAATCTGGGTTTTGGTTGGATAAAAAAAGGGGTTTTTTTTAAGTGTGGGTCCAGAAATTTTTAAAAACTGCAATTTTTTTCTTAAAAATTTTAGGAATTTTGAAAATATTTCCAATAAAAAAAAAATTATTTTCCCCAAAAAATTTTACCCAATTGTAACTCTAACTTCGTCATTTTTTTAGTATTTTGCACCACATGAAACCCTTTACTAGGTAGGAAGACCACCCGCAAACAAAAAAGTGAGATTTTGGAACACGTCAACGCCCCAATCAGAAAATTAAAAATTTAGATGAGTCTTTCCCTGCATTTTGGGGATACCCATGAGGGGCAACTTTGCGGGGTCAAGGTTGGGGCTTTAAAAAAAATTTTAAAAAACCCCACCAAAAGGTGGTTTAATAGGGAAAAAGGTTACTAACGACAAAAAACCCCTATTGGACCCCTGACATTTAAACACCACCAGTAGGGGCCCTTAAACCCCACAAGAGGGAAATCATGTTCCTTTATTAATGTTAATGTTATTGTTTTTAAAAGCCTTTTAAAAGTTTGTTTTCCTGTGTCCCGTTTTCCCCGGGCCCTGCTTTTGGGTTCAGTTTGTGGGGATTTTTGCATTTTAAAATTCTGCAAATTTCAAAGTCGATTTAATCTCTTTTTTGCACTACATCTTTGTGGTTTCCCGTTCTTTGGCCTATTGGGGCATGTCCGTGACGTATTTTGGTGACGATTTGCCCTTTAAACCCTGTTTTCATGGCAAGCCTTTTTCGCATGTCCGTTTTCGTATTTTGGGTTTTTCGAGGAGTTGGAAAATGCTTTGGCGTGCCGGGGAAAGAGGAAAAGGTAAGATCAATCATTTTCTTGTACATTGTGTATATAAAAAATTTCTTTTATATGTATTTGGGTGTTCCCATTTAAAGGGGGTTCTTACGCCCGAAAAAACGTTAGCTTCGGCTGATATATCTTTTTAGGGGATGTGCCGGGTTTGGGGCTTGCAATGGAAATTTTCTTTGTATTACCAAAAAAAACATTTTGGGGTTTTTTCGGAAAAAAAAAAATTTGCTTTTATAAAAATTTTTTCTTTATGGACATTCCCCCTTAAATTTTCCCCAGGGCCCGGGAAACTTTTTGCCCAGGGAAGTGGCCTATTCCACCCTGGAAAAAAAAATGCCCGGCGATATGTGGGCTCTGCAGCGGCTGCAGCCCTATCTATACGGGCGCTTTTTATTTTGGAGAAAGACCCCAACCCCCCCGAGCTGGTTAAAAACCGGTTCCGGAAAACCAAAGGGAGGTTCTCGGGGGCCTGCGTTCCCGCCGTACAAATTTTCAATCGCCACCGGAAGGGCCAGAAACCAAAGGGGGGGGGGGAAACCCCCCCCCCGGGGGTGCCCCCGACAGGGGGGAAGTTGGGGGTCAGTGGGCGCCTGGTTTGGGGCAGGGGAGGTTCTGCCCCCCAGCGCCCCCAAAAGGGGGGAGGTGTGGGGGGGAATTCACTTCAAAGCCTCCCCCACTGACAGTTAATCAGCAAGGGTTTTCCCCAATGCCCCTTTTTAGGAAGTCGGGCCCAACATGGGGGGTTTTAAACCCCTGAAAGGATCCTCATGTAAACTAATTAGCCCTGAACAAATTTCTGGTCCAAGCTCGCCCTTCAAAGGGGCTTTTTGGGTCAATTCAGCCCCAGTCGGGGCGTTTTCCGGGTTTTTCATATCGATTTTTTTTAGGGGACCAGCCATAACTGGTCCTTTGGGGTTTTATCTCAAAAAAATGGAATCTCCCGCCGCACCCTTCCCCTTAAAGGGTTTTCCAAAAACGAAAGGGGGGTGAGATATTTCCCCAAAACCGGGGCCCGGGGGGTCCATAAGAAAGGGTGTTCATTCCCGGCGTTGGGTAATTCCCGGGCCCGGTTTTTTATGATTTCTACCGGCTCGGTTCTGTCCAAGGCCCCCCGGAGTTAAAAGTCCATTTTTTTGGGTTTGTGTCAGAAAAATGCCGGAACCCCGATGGGAGGAGTTTAGCCCCTCCCAGGGGTGTGGGAGGGGGCTGCCAGGGGCTTTTTCCCCTCACAAAAATAAGCCGAGCCAGGGTTGGCTCTTTGGGTTTATCCAGGAGGGGGGGGCCCCCCTAAGAACCGTTCCAGGCATCCCCAAACCCGGGCCAGGGACATATGCCCCCTGCGGCCGGGGGGGCCCCAAACAACAAAGGGAAAATTGACTTATTTAATTGCTTTTGTTTTGTAATCTTTTTGTATTTGGGACCCCTCTTGACCCGTTATTATTTCCATTTGTACCTATTTTCCCGTTTTAGTGTGCCCCTTTAAGGTAAATTTAAAACTATTTAAATTTAATCTGAAGTTAGTCTGTCTTGATCAACAGCCTCAAAACCCTAATTCTCGGCTATAGTATTTTAGTACCCAAAGGGGGGGTTCCGGGCCCCGCTATAAGGCGGTAAAGGGGGCCGGGGCTTATAACTTAAAAAGAGGGGGAACGGGGGGCGCATTGTTGGTTTTCCCGTGGGGGAGTGTGGGGAAAGGGGGGACAGTGAACAGTATCGTTTTGCCCTTTTGGGGTCCCCCTAGTGGGGCAGCGCCCCAAAGTCGAGATTTCACCCCAAAATAGGCCGTCGTCCCCCAACGGGCCGGGGGGATAGGCTGTTTTCTTTCCCCCCTTCCCCTTTCCGCTGGTGGCAGAGCTTTGGGTTTGGGGTTCTTTTTGGTCAAGGCCCTATGGGAGATACCACGAGGAGAAATTTTGGGTTTTAATTTCCCATAATAGTTTGGCCCAAACCCCCGGAAAACTTTGTTGGCCGGAGGGCCCCCCGGGGGGGGCCCTGTTGGGCGGGAGACAACTTAGCAGGGTCCCTCTGCAGGCCCTTTTTCGGAAAAAGATGTAGTCGAGGAATTGGGAGGCTCTGCTGATGAACAGGCACTTCTCAAGTTTTGGAAAAGAGGCGGTTGGCCCCTTTGCGGGCTGAGGAAACCGTCGTACGTGAACTTGATGGGACTCAAGGTCGGGGGAGAACACCAGAATGTCGTCTAGATACACAACACACGCATGTGTACAGGAGGTCCGGAAAGATGTCATTGACGAATTCTTGGAAGACGGCCGGGGCATTGCAGAGCCAAAGGGCAAAACCAGGTATCGAAGTGCCCGTCGCGGGTGTTGAAAGCGGTTTTCCCAAATTCATCGCCCTTCGTATCCGTAGAGTTATAGCCCTCGAGGTCCAGTTTAGTAAAGTCTTGGCACCTCGTAGCGGTCAAAAAGGCTCTGTGATCAGGGGCAGGGGTAGCGGTTCTTTACTGTGATCTTGTTGGGGCCTCGATAGTCTATGCAAGGAGTAGGGTACCGTCCTTTCTTAGCCACGAAAAGAACCCGGCCCCAGCTGGAGAGGGAGGGACTTGCGGATGAACCCCTTTGGAGTTTCCCCCTTGATATATGTAGAAATAGCCAAGGTCTCGGGTTTCCGACGGGGGGTAAACCCCTGCCACATGGGGGAGATTTCCCCGGGCAGAAGATCAATAGGACAGTCAATGGGCGATGGGGCGGCAATGTCTCAGCTTGCTTCTCGGGGGAAGGACGTTGCGAAGGCGGGAAGGGGCCGTCGGGAGATTCGACGACCCAGGAGTAGCGGAAAAGCACCAAACAGCGAGACTGCCCAACCCCCAAACCCCCAATCAGGACTTCGCTCGTCTGCCCAGTCGAGCACGGGGCATGGCATTAGAGCCACGGGAGCCCTAGGAGAATGGACGAGGAGGAACGGGGGTTAGTTAAGTAGGAAACGCATGTCTTCCTTGTGCGTACCCCTACTTGTAGGACCAGAGGCTCAGTCCGGAACCAAATTGGATCCTTGAGATCTCTCCACTGACAGAGGGATGAGTAGGGGCTTCTCCAGGTGGATCACAGGGGATTATGCTGGGACACCAGGGCAGGCTCCAAGAAATTTCCAGCTGACCCAGAGTCCAGGAAGCAGTTTGCGTGAAACTGGGAACCAGGCCCAGTGCGACGATTCAGGGGATGGTCAGGCGGGGAGAGGGCTTGCTCTCACCTAGGGACACCTCTCCTAGTACCCTAGGTGCGCCCGTTTCCCGGACGCTGAGGGCGCAGTGGACAGGATCTGCGGAAAAAGGGGCTGCACTGCCAAGTACGACACAGATTTCTCACGTCTTCTGGTTAGTTCGTTGTAGACAGGTGGGCCTTATCCACTTCCAGGCCTCCAGGCGGCAGACGGATAGGGGAATGAGCGGCCTTTGAAATACTGGAGCCAGAGAGGGAGACGGGGGGGTCTAGACTGTTCCCATTCCTGCCGGAGTTCTCTTGGGTTCCGAGAAACGGATGTCAATCCCCAGTGGCCAGGGAGATAAGGTCCCTCAAGGAAGACGGGAGGTCCCGGGCAGATAGGGATCCTTGATGCGGCTGGAGAGGCCTTCTTGAAGGTGGCAGTTTAACGCCGCTTCATTCCAAGATAACTCGGAAGCCAAGTGCGGGGGAAAAGTACGGCATAGTCGCCTACAGACGAGTCCCCGTGGCGCAGGTTTAGCCAAGCGGTCTCGGCAGTAGATGCCCGGGACAGTTCCGCGAAAACACTCCTGGCCGCGGTGAGGACTGTAGCGAGGTTGGGTGTGACCGGATCGTCCCTGTCCAAAAGTGGGGTTTGCCCCGGCCAGGGCTTTCCCCGGGGAGAAAGGTGAGCACGAACGCCACCTTAGACCCTTCGGTAGGAAATTGGTTGCCCATTAATCGATATGCAGGGAGCATTGGGTGATAAAGCCCCTGCAGGCCCTTTGGGGTCCCATCGAATTTGGACGGCCATAGACAGACCCGGGGCCGTGGACCAGCGGTCGGAGCTGGAACTGGAGGAGCAGTGGGAGCCACGGGAGTGGGTTGCTGCTGTTGAGCGGCCAGGAACTGCTGCATCATGGCAGAGAGATGGCTGAGTTGCTAGGCTTGCTGAGCGATCTGTTGCGACTGCTGAGCCACAATGGCGGTGAGGTCAGCGTCGGATGGCAGAGGCACCTTGGCGGAAAACCATGGCCGGATCTTACTGTCACGGACCTGGACGTAGAGTGGATCCCACTGGACCACCGCAAACGATGGTGTAAAACCCGGGCCCGGGAACGGAAACTTTAAGTAGGTCCGGTTTTCACCAGAGCCGCCGCAAAGCGGGATGGACTTGCTGCGACGGGAGGGCTACCAGGTCGTTACCCCTGGGCGTGACTTGCTTGCGGTGGCAGCCAAAGTATAGCGTGGTGCAAAATCGCCAGGCAGGCTCGCAGTCGGGGACATGCAGAAGGTCAGGACAGGCGGCAATGGTTCGTGGTCGTGGACAGGCAGTAGGTCAGGGCAGGCGGCAAGATGCGTGGTCGAGGAACGGAAGCTAATGGTACGGTACACGGGAAATCAGAACAAGGCTTGGAACGCTTTCACAGTAGGCTAAATGGCACTAAAGATCCGGCAACAAGCACCAGGAAGGGACAGGCTTAAATAAGGGCAGTGACCGACAATACCCAATTACCGGTGCACTGGCCCTTTAAATTTCACAGAGCCGGCGCGCGCGCGCCTTAGAGCTTGGGCACATGCGCGCCGGGAGACTGGTGCAGCAACAGGAGCGCGGCCGGGTAAGTAGGAGGGAGATGGGCCGGCTGGGTGAGCATGCCCACTGCCCGACATGCGGGCGGCGGTGCCGCTCGTACGGAGACCACGGGTGTTATTTCCGTTTTTCTTCTTTAATAAATTTGCAAAAATATCTACATTTCTGTTTGTTTCCTTTCAAGATGCGGTGCAGAGTATACATTAATGAGCAAAAAAATAAACTTTTTGGATCTTACCAAATGGCTGCAATGAAAGGAAAAGTGTAACATTTAAAAAGGTCTGAATACTTTCCTTACCCACTGTACATGCACAGCACATTCTCAATGAATAACACAAAGTACTGGCACATTGTGATCCCTTAACATCACAAGGCTCACAGTTTAGAGATAAACTAACTTTCTCTATGGTGAAACGACATACTTATCACCCACAAATACAATACATATATTACAAATCAATAAGTACATGAAAAAATACATAGAGATATTTATATTATGTATCTATTGAATTTTTTAGGTGCCCTGATCCACTCATGGTTACTGCTAAAAGAGATACATTATATTATGTATGTGTGGTGGCTTGAGTTTGACACACATTTTCTGGATGTATGCAACTTTATAGGTATGTATTTTTTCATGTATTTATTAATTTGTAATATATGTATTGTATTTGTGGGTGCTAAGTAAGTAATTTCACCATAGAGAGATTTTGTATTAACACTTGTGGCATTATATGATAATGAAGGTTATATTAGTGTGATTTTAATAGATTCATTTGTTAAGTTTACAGCGACAGATTTGAGAAAGGTCCAAGTGAGGGGACAGAAAACGTTCATCATCTGCGTGTCGCTAATTTCTGTGAAACATTTATGTGGCTTTATATTAAAGGGGTGTTATCGTTTCATTAAATGGTCTTCAGAATAAGGGGACAGTGAAAACAAGCAACTTTGCAATTGGATGTCATGAGCAAAGCTGCCTTGTTCTCACAGTGTCCCTTATCTTGTGTTTTTATTTACACTGATATCCAGTGCGGGTGGAATCCCTCCTGATTCCTCCTCCTTGCAATTCACTAGCTGAGAGCTCATTTACATACTGTACAGCCCCTGGGTCGATTCACGGAGCTGTGTCTCTGACTCAGAGTTAGGGGCCGTAGCATTTTTTGTTTCCACACCTAGCAGAAACAGACTGCAGCAGATTGTACAATGAGAAAATATGACAGTTTTGTCCCTGTGCCTAACTCTCCTGCATACACGCAGATCTGTGCCGTTCTTAGAAAGCTGTAATACATCTCCAGCTGTGAGAGATCAGTGCTCAGATTAGATTGAATTAGATTGAATGCAGCCTGTGGTATGTATGCAGCTCTTATAAAATAAGACTGCATAGAGAGAGACACAGTGATATGGGAGGGGGGGGGGAGTCTCAGGCCAGCAGTGAAGGGGGGATGATGTCATCCAGCTGGGAGGGGAAGAAAGGCCCCTGCATTCGCAGAGCTGAGAAGCTAACAGCAGTGTGAATGAGCCGAAGTAAGGAAGCGATACATCCCCTTTAATTCTATTGTGGGTAATAAAGAGCATTTTCTAAATAATTTTGTGCGGGTATATACAATTTTGAGATTGAGGACTGCTATTATACCCAGCACTATATGATAGAACTCTTTCCAAGGTGTGCCAAGCAACTTACAAGTAATAAGTATTTGCAAATATGCAAGTTTATTACCTGCATTGAGTACTCACTGTTTTGCACGTCCCTTTATTTTCATTATTACTTTTGCCTGCTGGGATTGCTTTTTAATCTGTACTTATAACAGTATGTATGACCCTTTAATGTAATAAGAAGTAAATTTAATCCCTTTTACTGTTAGTTGTCAACCAAAGAATTTGTCAAATGCAATAAGTTAGTCAATTTATCAGTTTAAACATATTTTTTGCACAAAAAGCATATTTAACAGCATACTAAAAACTCTAGAATTAAAAACTGAAAAGAATTAAAAAGCTGAGATAACTTTCTGTGCTATTATTTTATGGTGCATTATCTGTCTGATTTTCACATTACTATGCAGTGCATTTTTTTATTTAATACTATATTTTCTCTAGCATTTTTACTACAATTGATTTAAGTGGATTAGAAAACTTACATAAAATATCAATTTTTCTTACCATTTTCTGTTGAAGGCTGAAATCAAATATGCAATGGAGAAAAGAAGTGTCAATTTTTCATTTATATGTTTTCTTCTTCAAATTCAGATTTTTGTTTTTTAAAAATTGCAATAAAAAGTGTGTGTGATTCCAGCCCAGGGCTGTCATTAGGGCAGTACAGTCTTTACAACTGTACGGGGCCCCACCACTCTGTGAAACAAGGGGGGGGCCGCTGCTGCCAGCAACTACCGCCCCCTTGTCTCACAGAAATGGCTGAAGGCTTACTCTTTCTACCATTTTGGCTCTCAATTGTATGTGTGTCCCTGCGACACGCATATAATGGAGATGAACGGCAGCTCAGAGAAATCTATGCGCTCCCTGCCTCTGCCATATGTTGCTGTGCAGGCAACACAATGAAGTGATGTAATCACATCGCCTATGCTTCTTCCTGTTCTAGGCCCCAAGCCTAAAGCAACCGGCTTGGAGCCTAGAGCAGGCAGACACACTGTGGGAGCCTGGAGAGGTGAGTATTTTTATTATATATATATTTTTTTTTTATCTCCAAGGGGCAATTATGAATATATCATAATATATCTATATCTACCTTTCGGTGGGCCGTTATATAGCAGCTATATAGGGACTTTTATACCTACCTACTGGTATCCCCCTACATAAATATAGACCTACCGAGGGCCCCCTATATAACTACCAATATACTGGAGGCCCCTATATTTTTACCTACTGAGGGACCTTAAATACCTATTTACCTACTTAGAGGCCCTATATACCTAACTAGTGGGGGGACTCTATATACCTACCTTCTAGAAGAAGCCATATATACGTATTCAACTTCTTGGGGCCCCATATAACTAGATACTGACTGGGGGGCTATTTACCTACTTTCCTACAAGGGGGAATATATACCTTCCTACATAATTGGGTCCTTATATACACTTCCGTTCAAAAGTTTGGGGTCACTTAGAAATGTCCTTATTTTTGAAAGAAAGGCACAGTTTTTTTTCAATGAGGCTAACATTAAATGAATCAGAAATACACTCTATACATTGTTAATGTGGTAATTAACTATTCTAGCTGCAAAAATCTGGTTGTTAATGCAATGTCTACATAGGTGTATAGAGGCCCATTTCCAACAACCATCACTCCAGTGTTCTAATGGTACATTGTGTTTGCTGAGTAAGAAAGCTATTAGATATTTTGAACACCCTTGAAAACCCTTGTGCAAGTATGTTAGCACAGCTGAAAACAGTTTTGCTGATTAGAGAAGCTAAAAAACCGACTTTCCTTTGAGCTAGTTGAGAATCTGGAGCATTACATTTGTTGGTTCGATTAAACTCGCAATATGGCTAGAAAAAGAGAACTTTCATGTGAAACTCGACAGTCTATTCTTGTGCTGAGAGATGAAGGCTATTCCATGCGATAAATTGCCAAGAAACTGAAGATTTCCTACAACGATGTGTACTACTACCATCAGTGGACAGTACAAACAGGCTCTAACCAGAGTAGAAAGAGAAGTGGGAGGCCCTGCTGCACAACTGAGCAACAAGACAAGTACATTAGAGTCTCTAGTTTGAGAAATCAACACCTCACTGGTCCTCAACTGGCAGCTTCATTAAATATACACGCAAAACGCCAGTGTCAACGTCTACAGTGAAGAGGCAACTCCGGGATGATGGCCATCAGGGCAGAGTGGCAAAAAAAAAGTCATATCTGAGACTGGCTAATAAAAGGAAAAGATTAATATGGGCTAAAGAACACAAACATTGGACAGAGGAAGATTGGGAAAAAGTGTTATGGACAGACGAATCGAAGTTTGAGATGTTTGGATCACACAGAAGAACATTTGTGAGACGCAGAACAACAGAAAAGATGCTGGAAGAGTGCCTGACTCCATCTGTCAAGCATGGTGGAGGTAATGTGATGGTCTGGGGTTGCTTTGGTGCTGGTAAAGTGGGAGATTTGTGCAAGGTAAAAGAGATTTTGAATAAGGAAGACTAGCACTCCATTTTGCAACACCATGCCATACCTTGTGGACATCGCTTGATTGGAGCCAATTTCATCCTGCAACAGGACAATGACCCAAAACACACCTCCAAATTATGCAAGAACTATTTAGGGAAAAAGCAGGCAGCTGGAATTCTATCTGTAATGGAGTGGCCAGCGCAGTCACTAGATCTCAACCCCATTGAGCTCTTGTGGGAGCAGCTTGACCGTATGGAACACAAAAAGTGCCCATCAAGCCAATCCAACTTGTGGGAGGGGCTTCTGTAAGTATGGTGTGAAGTTTTTCCAGATTACCTCAGCAAATTAAGAGCTAGAATGCCAAAGGTCTGCAATGATGTAATTGCTGCAAAGGGAGCATTCTTTGACGAAAGCAAAATTTGAAGGAGAAAATTATTATTTCAAATAAAAATCATTATTTCTAACCTTGTCAATGTCTGGACTATATTTCTATTCAGATCTCAACCCCATTGAGCGACTCATTTGATAAATAAAAGTATGAATTTTCAGGCAAAGCACAAAATTGTCTTGGTGACCCCAAACTTTTTAATGGTAGTGTACCTACCTACAACACAAGGCCCTATATACCTGTTTACATACTTGTAGCCCTATGTAACTAACTACTTATGAGGGGGCTATATATAGGGAGCCCTACCAATCTAAATACCAGGCCTCAAAGGCAGTAATTATTACAATTTGGGGAGTTTGTACATGGGGTGGAGGCATAGTTAAGAAGATGATAGAAAAGTGAGGAGTTTCAGGTGTTTGTGTTGTAAATTCTGCAGGGATGAGTGGTGGCCGGGAAAAGACATCATGGTGCTCTGAACTGGATGGAGAAAAAAAGGGAAAGTGAACAACTCATCAGACAAGACGTCATCTGAGAGTCACTAAGTGTAACTGCACTATGTGCAGAGCACCTGTGTACACGTACTTACCACTATATGGTTGCTGTACACTTGTATTTTCCACTATATGGTCGCAGTAATATTAGTCTTGGTGTAATGGTTTATATTCAGTAACAGTATGGTGATATTATTCAGTCACTTTATGGTGGAGACATGAGGTGATGATGTTGTGGTATTATTTAGTGATATGCGCTGGTATTGTTTGGTCTTTGTATATTGTTATTTGGCAATATTGATGTACCGGTTAGGTTAGTAACATTATAGTGGCATTAGTTACTACATAGTGGGGATAAACAGTGATCATGCAGTAATATTGTTTGCTCTTGAGTACCTATTAACCCACAAAAGGTAGATAAACTGTATATTAAATCCATTTTTTTAAATACATTTTTTTTGGTGGGGGGGGGGGGGGGGAGGTGCACAGACGCTTCAGCTGTATGGCGCATTGAAATTTCTGATGACAGCCCTGTTCCATCTTCAAGATGTGACCTGTTGTGATTTTAGGAATTTGTAAAAAAAAATAAAAGAAAGAAATTGTGAATACGAATACAGCTTTTGTATTAGTTTACATTTAATTTAAAAAAACATTTGATCCATTAAAGCCTCTTTGACTTTATTTGCTAAAATTTGTAAAGATAAACACTTTAGGGAAAGGCACCTTTTGCTTTCTTTACCCTTTCTTACAGACCTCTTTCTGATCACTATAAAAAAGGATGTAAATAAAAACATAAATTAATCTAATCTACCTTCAAGACCCTTTTCTTTAATTTTTTTTATTAATAGCAAGGTAACTTTACAAGCTGTCTTACACTCAGCTGGCTTGTGCAGTTCAACAGTTAGATACAAATTCTTTATCTACAGATGTTTTTCCATTCTTTGATATATTTTACACTTCAAAAGGACAAACTTGCTTTTTCTTATCTCAAGGAAGCTATGATGCTAATTTATCGAGAAGTGATTATATACTTTGTGAGTCCGCTTAAATTCGATGCACTTTGTAAGTACTGTCCTAAGATGTCCTTCTTCTTCTTTTAAAGATAAGCTGATAAAAGAGTTTTAAATATGTCATTGCTTAAGAAAGCACTTTGAGCAGATTAAAAGAAATAAAGAACCCTTTAAAACCCTTTTAAGATTTATAACCAACTTTTTTATTCTTTATTTCCCTTTACTTTAAAAGTTTAACCCCAAGACACCTTTTCAAAACTTTTGTTTAACCAAACCCTAATTTTATTTTTAATCTCCTAGGGGCGGTTTTTAGGGTCCTTCACAGCCGGAGATGAAGACTTCAAAATAGTCATTAAATTCCGGGATGGGCCTTGATTATTTAAAAATTGAATTTTAAAACAAAAGAGTGAAATGATTAAAAAAAATTTTAAAGGGAAAAAAAGTTTTGGGGAATTAAAACAAAAAAAGGGTTTTAAAACATGAAAGGGGAAATAACTGTAAAATTTTAAGTAATATTTTTTGGGGCGATTTTTTTTGGGCCATCGACTTTCGGTCAGGAGGGTTTTATAGTCACCATAAACGACAAGAATAGTCCTTTGGCCCGATAGAAATGTTGAGCGATTACGTTGGCTATGACATCGGGCAATAGTCGATACCCCGGCCCACCATCAAAAAAAGGGTTTTTTTCGAAAGTGACGGGAAATAAGGGGCGATGACCATTAAAGCTATGGAGAGCAACAACCCCTTTTCTTTTCTTAAAACCCAAACGGGGCCCAGGAAAAACGGGAAATTTAAAAACCCCCAACAGTCAAATGGATACCCCCCCTACATCTTAGGCCCCCAACACTTAGGCAAAAAAACCACAGAAAAAAATTTAAACACACCATTCACAACCCTGTCTTGAAACCACAAAAGCCCCTTTAAAAACCTGCATCACCCAAAAAATTAAAAAAAGTCCCCAAAGGCAGTATTATTTAAACCCAAATTTTTTTTACTTTGAACTGGACTTTGAAAAACCCCAACCCCCTGGGAAAGCAGCAAGACCCAAAAAACCTGCATGACCCACGGGTTTAAAAAGTGCCAAAAAAAGGGCCCTTTTCAACCACCATTTTAGTTGAAGGGACATTGACAGAAAGACCGGACCGCAGTTGACCTTTTAAAACCGCTGACCCACAGTTTAAAAAGTGACGGAAAAAGGAGTCTTTCAAACCACCATTTTAGTTGAACGGGACATTGATTTATACCTTTCCCTTGTGCACAGCATGCCCCAGGGCCGGGAGACCCCAGCGGGCCCTCCGCATTTATTAACACACAGTTTAAAAAAGGCCCTGTTTATGCAAAAAGGAAAACTGTCGTGCTAAAACCCAGAGTGGGGAAGCGGAAGTTGAGAATTCCACCCTTCCTCATACACATTCAAGACCGGGGGTAGCGTTTCCCCCTCCGTATGAGTGCAGACCAATTGGGGTTTTCATTTGGAAATACTGGGGGAAAAACCCGCCCCTTTTTTCCACCCAGGTGCCCTTTTTTTGGCATTTTTTTTTCTCTTTTTAAATTTCAACCTGGAAAAAATTGCCCTCTGTACTTGTTCCCCCTGTCCGTGCTCCAAAAACTCCTTTTCCTCTGAAAAAACCCTACATCGGTCAATTTTTCCCCTGTACCCCCCCTTTTCAAAAATTTTCAGAGGAATTTTTTTTACCAGCTATATTGTACATGCAATTTTTTTTTAAAAAATTTAAATTTTAAAAAGAAAACACTTTTTTTAAAATAGGATGGAATCCCACCCATGTCTTTTTTTTTTCTTTTTTTTAATTGTTTTAAAAAGGGTTTGTCTCAATACGGGGATTAAATAGCTATGTTAAAGTTTTGCAAAAACAATTTTTTTTGCAATATGTACCATTAACGGGTGTCCTACCTATTCCTTTTCTGAAAAGAACCATCCCCCTTGAGCCACTCTTGCCCTTTGGGGAAAACAAATGTCTGTTAAAAACAAAAATTTTTTTTATAATGGACCTGTAGAAAAGGGCTGATTTCAAACAAAATCCCCCCAAAAAAATTTCCCAAAGCATGATCCTTGAGCCACTTTGGACAATTTGAAGAAAAAAAGTCTGTTAGAAACAACTTTTTTTTCCATAAAAAGGCCCTTTAAATATAGCTGAAATTTAAAAGGGAAAAATCCCCCAAAAATTAAAAACATAACCCTTGCCCCATTTTGGACAATTGTGAAGAAAAAAATTGCTTTTTAGAAAAAAACCCATTTTTTTTAAAAATAGGACCTGAAGTATACGCATTTCAATGCAAAAGGGCCCCCAAAAATTCAAAGCATGACCCTTGACCACTTTGCCAATTGTGAAGAAAAATGTCTTTTTGGAAAAAAATATTTTTTTTATAATAGGACCTGTAGTATTCCCGCATTTCAAAAGCAGCATGCCCCAAAAAAAAAAAAAAAAATTTAATTTCCCTCACCATTTGTTAAAAATTTTTGAGGGGAAAATCCACTTAGAAGCCACTTTTTCGGTTCCAAAGGTCCTTTGAAAAAATTGCTGTTTTCCTCACAGCAAAAAGAAAACCCAAAAAATTTAAAAAAATTTGATTTCTCAGCCACTAAAAAAAATTTGTGAGGGAGAAATCCACTTAAAACCACATTTTCTTTTCCCCAAAGGGCCCATAATTTTAGTGTATCCACAGCACATACCTCAAAACCCATTGAAAATTTGCAAAAAACTTTTTAAGATAAATTTGAGAAAATGGAAAATACGGTGTTTCATAAACCCTTTTGGTGTCTTTTACAGTCTCCTCACAGAAAAACCCAGCAAAATGAACTTTGGGAAAAAAGAATAAAAAAATTTCAGTAAGAAATAAAACATTTTAAAAAACATTTTTCAAAAAGGGCCCCTTTCTGTTTGAAAGCAAAAGTTAAGTAGACCGGGAACAATGGTGACCTCGGGGAATTTGGGGGCCAAAAACAAACCCTCAGAGATTTCCCTCCCGATTTAAACTTGATGAAAGTCAAAAGATCCACAATTTCTGTGGAAAACCGGGTGCGTTTTTTCCTTTTGACTCCTCCACTGTGCGAAGGCCGCCAATATGACGCTGGCGCGGGGAGGAAAAACCAACACCCCCTATTGGGGTGACACCGCCGGGCCATTCGCCATTTTGAAAACCCAAATCCCTTTTGGGCCCCGGGAAAACATCAAAAACATCGGGTTTTAGACGCAATAGTCCCTGCCCAAGAACCCTTTAAACGGATCTCTGGAGTTGGATGTTCCCTGCCAAAAAACATGCCCTTGGGAGGTGGGGAAACAAAAAAATTGCCAGAGGCACCCAAATTTGGCTTCCCGGGCCCCCTTGCCTGCTGCAGGGCCCCTACAAACCCCTTTGGGACCCTAAAAAAAATGCTGTCACGCGCTGAATTTGTTTCCCCCGGACATTTGGGGGAAAGGAAAACAGACGCAACAGATGTCTCCAAATTGATCAAACAGCAAGGGCCCATTTCCCGCCTTTAAATCTCTAAATTTGGGGGGGGGAAGGAAAAGGGTGAGTTTTTTTGTACCGGGGATCCCCGGGGGGGCCACCCAGTAACTGTTTTTATTTTTTTTTTGGGTTAAAAAATGGGATCAAGTTGGGGGAAATGGGGCAACCAAGCACTCAAAAAAAAAGATGGGGGTCTTTTTTTCCATGCCCCCTTGGGGCGAGGGGCCCCTTTGCCCAAAATGAATTTTTCCTCATCTTCCTCCTCTGCCTCAAAACCCCCGCCAACCTTTCCAAGGGAGGGACTCGGGAACGGGGGTGCCTAAGGGAAAAACCCCCTCCTCCTCCTCCGCTGCCCCCCCCCCGGGACAGCTTCAACACAGGGCCCTGACTTCCGAGATGAAACCCCGAAGCGATGCACCACCTTGCACTAGCTCTGGACCCCGAACCACTGCCTAATGAAGACCGATGAAATTGTTTAAACTGCGGGGCCCTTTTGGATTTGACGGAGAGAAAGGCTCCCTGTCCGCATTCGTGTCCATCTCCTCCTCCGTCGCTGGCGGGACCGTTGTTTTTTAGAGTGTCCAAAGATCCCTTTCCCGAACTAAGATCAAACCCCAATGCCCATTCGCAAGGGCATTGTCCCACGACCATTTTGGGGGCTTCCCTTTAAAACTGGCAAGGGGGGGCAGAGCTTTTTTCAAACCCGCCCCCCACTCTCGGTGGAGGTCCGCACCGCGCTTCTCAGGCCATGTGTCACTTCCACTGGGGAAAAGGGATTGCGCTGCCCGCTCCCCAATCGCGGAAACATGTGGAGGGTGGAATTCCAGCGAAGCCACGTCAACAAAAGAGAAAAGTTTGAACGGGGGTCCCCATCTGACGCTGCAACGCAACCACAGGACGAAGCAGGGGGCGAAACCGGGGGAAAAAAGCGAACTTAAACTTCGACCTTCCTCGCAGGGAGCCCCGAACCCCCGGGAGGGGTCTTTTAGAAATTTTCGGACGACAAGGTTCATGACAGTGCCAGGCAAGGGATGTGCTCCACCCCGCCGAAACTTAAGGGCGGCCAGGGAGATTTTTTCCAGCACGACACCAAACCCGCCTGGCCCCAAGGTTTTGGGGAAAAAGAGCCAGCGCTTTGGGCTCGTTTTCGGGGGAGCCTCCACACTCCTGACCTGTTGTGGAAAGGGCCCCCAAAAACAGATTAATTTCAAACACGGGCCGGTTTTTCTGGGCAGGGGGAAGCCCCCAAAAGGGCCTTGGGGGGAAAAAACCCCGCGCACCATCCCTTCGGTTTTTTAAAAAGTTTTGCGCCGAGCCTGATAGCCACCGTCACCCCCCCAAAACATCCACCCCCGCTCACCCATGAGCTGTCACAGGGGATATAGCGGCCCTTGGGGCCCGGGGTTACAAGCCAATTTGGGCCCGGGGGTAAGAATTTGGGCTTTTCCGGGCCCCAGATGGGAAACAAACCCCGGCTTTGAAATTTTTAGATGACCTTTCTGGCCAGGGCGGGGCGGCTTTTCCCGGCAAAGAAAACCTGCTCGGCATCTGGTTTTTGGGGGGAGGCAAGGGGGGATTTAAAGTGCAGAACCCATTTGTGTCCACCAGACGGGAAAAGGGAAAATTTTTCCAAAAAACCAAAAGCCTGGGAATTCCGACAATTCAGGCCTTTTTTGGGTTTGGGGTGGGTTTTGGGGTTTAAAATGTTTCTTCTGGTCCCAAACCTTTGGGAAAACAGAAGGGGGGCTGCTAGACTGGCCGCCCGTACGGGATGCAGGGCGTCAAACCCGGCGGGAAAGGAAAGGGGGAAAGGAAAGGGTTCTCTGGTTTGGGGCTGGTGGTACTCCCGGGGGACGGGGGAGGCTGAAACGGAGGCTTATCCCCGAACATGACTCTGAAAAACAAGGGGACCCGAGGGAAAGCTTTGGGGGTTTCGGGAGGAGGGGCGGGAATAGACCCTGTGACAGTGGGGTTGGGGGCCCGGGGTCGGACCCGGCCTTTTTTGGCCAAGTGTTTTTCCTCCAAATTTTTAAATCAAGCATTCGCGGATGGGGACTAACATGTTGGTGGTGGTTAACCACCTAAAAGGGGGCTTTTCCTCTACTTTTTGCGTTTTTCGGCAAAGGGGGGCATATGAACCCTCGCTGGGGGAATCAGAGGCTTCCCCAAAAAAGGGGCCCAGGGGGTTGAAAATTTCCCGGACCTTTTTTGACGGCGATAACAAGGAGCGGGTTTTTGCGCTGACCGTGGCTGGGGGAATCATATCAGCGGACTTTTTACACCCCCTCTCCCCCTTTTTTAGGGGGGGACCCGTACTGACACAAACCCCATCGTCTTCCCCTCGTCCAAGGGGAAGCGCTCGCAAGCAAATTCTGCTGAAAAAACCACGTTGGGTCCGCAAGTCTCATCATCTCATCAACACGGGGAAGAGTTTTGGAAATCTTTTTATTAAAAGACGGGAAATCACAGCTTTTCAAATTCCCAAATCAAAACAAAAATTTTCGGATTTAAAATAATGCAAAGTAGATCTATAAGTCAACAAAGCTGGCCTGCGCCCAAAAGGGAAAAAAACGTATCTGAAATTATTCGATAAAAAAAGTATTTTTGGCCCTACAAATTTCCCCGTGGGAACTAAACAATTTCTGGATTCAAAATTTAACTGCAAGGGGCTCACAACAAATCTGGACTGGGCAAAAGTCAAGAAAACAGTATCTGTTTAAATTTTTCGGTTTAAAAAAAGGTATTTTTTTGGCACCTATCAATTCACCCGTGTGCTAAAAAATTGCAGTATTCAATTTAATGCAAGGTGCCTCAATGAACAAAGCTGTGTGCACCAAAGTCAAAAACACGTATCTGTAATGTTTTCGGAAAAAAAAGGTATTTTTTGGCACCTATAAAATTATCGTGGTAAATTTCACAATTGCTATATTCAAATTTTCTGCAAAGGGGGGCTCTATCAACAAATCTGGACTGGGCAAAAGTGCAAAAAACACGGTACTGTAATGTATTCGGATGATAAAAAAGGGATTTTTTGGCACCTATCAATTCACCTTGTAATTACACAATTCTAGATTCAAATTTAACTGAATGTGGCTCTTCAACAAATCTGGGCTGGGGAAAAGTGCAAAAAACACGTATCGTAAGTATTCGGATAATAAAAGGATTTTTTGGGACCTACAATTCACCCGGTACTACAAAATGCTGTATTCAAATTTAACTGCAAAGTAGACTATCAAAAAGCTGGCCCGGGGGAAAGTGAAAAAAAAACGTATCTGAAATTATTCGGATAAAAAAAAGGGATTTTTTTGGCACCATCAATTTACCTTTGGGGACTAAAAAATTGCGTATACCATTTAAGTGCAAGGTGCCTCAATAAAAAGCTGTATGCACCAAAGTCAAAAAACATTTCTGTAATGTTTCGGATAATAAAAGGTATTTTTTGGCACCTATCAATTCCCCTGTGGTAACTACACAATTCTGGATTAAAATTTTAACTGAAGGTGGCTTATCAACAAAATTTGGGCGGGGGAAAAGTGCAAAAAACACTTTGTAATTATTCGGGTAATAAAAGTATTTTTGGCACCCATCAATTCACCTGTGGTGACTACAAAATTGCTGTATTCAAATTTAACGCAAAGTAGATCTATCAAAAAAGCTGTAGTGCCCAAAATAAAAAAAAACGTATCTGAAATCTATTTGGATAATAAAATATTTTTGGCACCTACAATCACCTTGGGAACTACACAATGTGGTTTTAAATTTAAAAAGCAAAGTGGCTCTATCAACAAATCTGGACGGGGAAAAGTGCAAAAAAAAACGTTCGTAATGTATTCGGGAAAAAAAAGATTTTTTGCCCCCTTCAATTCACCTTGGGGACAAAAAATTTCGTATTCCATTAATGCAAGGGGCCCCAGTAACAAAACTGTGTGCACCAAAGTCATAAAAAAAGTTCGTAATGATTGGATAATAAAAGGTATTTTTTGGCACCTTCAATCCTTTGGTAATTACACAATTCTAGATTAAATTAAAATGCAAGGTGGCTTATAACAAATTGGATGGGGAAAAGTGCAAAAAAAACGTATAGTAATGTTTTCCGGATAATAAAAGGGATTTTTTTGGGACCTATCAAATTTACCTGTGGGGGACAAAAAATTGCTGTATTTAAATTTAACTGCAAAGTAATCTATCACAAAGCTTAGTGCCCCAAATTTAAAAAACACTACGAAATCATTGGAAATAAAAGGGATTTTTTGGCACCATCAAATTTACCCGGGTAAAATACACAATTCTGGATTTAAATTTAACTGCAAAAAGGCTCTTTCAACAAAAATTTGGGCGGGAAAAGTGCAAAAACACGTTTCTTAATGTATCGATAATAAAAATATTTTTTTTGGCCCTTAATTTACCGTGGTGACTAAAAAATTGCAGTATTTACATTTAAGTGCAAAGGGGCCTCAATGAACAAAGCTGTAGTGCACCAAAGTCAAAAACCTTCTGAATGTATTCGGATAATAAAAAGGGATTTTTTTGGGACCTATCAAAACACTTGGGGAATTACACAATTGCAGATTAAATTTAACTGCAAGGTGGCTCTTTTAACAAATCGGACTGGGCAAAAGTGCAAAAAAAACTTATTAATGTATTCGGTAAAAAAGGTATTTTTTGGGACCTATCAAATTTACCCGTGGTGACTACAAAAATTTTGTATTCAAATTTTTAATGCAAAATAGATCTAACAACAAAGCTGGCCCCCGGCAAAAGGAAAAAAAAAACGTACTGAAATGATTCGGGTAATAAAAGGATTTTTTGGCACCTATCAATTCACTTGGACTAAAAAATTGCGTATTTACATTTAAGGCAAGGTGCCTCAATGAAAAAAGCTTAGTGCACCAAAGTCAAAAAAACACTTCTGTAATGATTCGGATAAAAAAAGGTATTTTTGGCACCTATCAATTACCTGTGGTAACTAAACAATTGCTGGGTTCAAATTTTAAAATGCAAGGTGCTCTTCAAAAATCTGGACTGGGGAAAAGTGCAAAAAACACGATCTTTAATGTTTCGGAAAATAAAAGGTATTTTTGGCACCCATCAATTCACCTGTGGGACTACAAAATTTCTGTTTTTAAATTTAACTGAAAATAAGATCTATCAACAAAGCTGTAGTGCGCCAAAGGCCAAAAACACGTATTGATTTTTAATTTGGATAATAAAAGTATTTTTTTGGCACCCATCAATTCACCGTGGTGACTAAAAAATTTCAGTATTTTAATTTAAGTGCAAGGTGCCCAAAGAACAAAGCTGTAGTGCGCCAAAAATCAAAAAACACGATTTAAAAATTTTTTTTGGGTATTACAAGGTATTTTTTTGGGACCTTCAAACCCGTGCTGACCTTTCTGGATTCTAGTTTTAAATAAAAAGGGGGGTATATCAAAAAAAGGGGGAATGGGCAAAATTTAAAATGAAACCCACTAAATGTATACGATAATAAAAGTGGAGTTTTGCACCAAACAAAAGACCGCGTTACTGAAAAAATGTATCCTATAAGTTCAGGCTGCCCAATATCCCGGGGAAAAATTTTAATAGAAAACTGTTAATAAAAAGCTATTGAATGTCTACACAAATCTTGGTGAAATTTTTTCCCTATTCTTTATAGAGCTTGTCTGTGTTCGCCCCGCGGGGGCCCCCCCCCGTGACTTTACAGCGGGAGATGCTCCTTTAACATTTTTTTTACCTAACTATTTAAAATCTTCCAATCTCTAATCTAAATAAATTGTAAGGATAAGCTAATGTAGAGGTTTCTCTGTGAAAAATATAATAATTTCGCTGAGCGTTTTGGAACAACAGAGCGCCCGTTTCTGCGCTGAGCGCTGGGGGACATGAGGGTGAACGGAAACGCTGTTCATGTAAAACGAGGGGCATGTATTTTTCCACCAATCGCAACCAACCATCCCCTCATGGGCCCGGGACAATACTCACCTGCTTATTTTGTAATTATTTGCTGGCCGCCAAAATTACAGAAGCGCCCAAAAGGCGCGATCTTAATAGAGATGCACAGATTTTAACCTTAATTATCGCATGTCTAAAAAAAAACCGTCACCAAAAAAACTGTGCCGATTTTAACTTTGTTTGTAAAATCGCTCAACATTATCAATTAGATTATGACGATGACCATTAAAAGTCTATGGGAGAGCAACAAAACCCTTCATTTTCCCCCCAAAAAGGGTGGGGAAGCGGAATTCACCACAACAGTCAAAAGGGTACGTTTACTCTTAGGCACAAACTTAGTTTAAAAAGCCAAAGAAAAAAAATGAACACCATTCATTTCCCGTCTTCACCACACAGACCTTAAACCTGCGACCCACAAATTAAAAAAGTGCCCAAAGGCTATGATTTGAACCATCATTGTACTTGAATGGACATTTTAAAATCCCCTGTCCTGGGGAAAGCAGCATGAGCCCCAAACCTGCATGACCCCAGATTAAAAAGTGCCGGAAAAGGAGTCTTTCAACCACCATTTTAGTTGAAAATGGACATTGACTATCCCTGTCCTGGGGCCCCAGCATGGCCCCAAACCCGCATGCCCCCGTTAAAAAGTGCCCGGAAAAAGGAGTCTTTCAACCACCATTTATTTCACTGGACTTGACTATCCCTTTCCCGGGCCACAGCATGAGCCCCAAAAACCGATGACCCCCACATTTAAAAAAGGGCCCGAAAAAAGGGGTCTTTCAACCCCCATTTTAGTTTGAACTGGGCATTGACTATCCCCGTCCTGGGCCACAGCTGTCCCCAAACCCGCATGACCCCAGATTAAAAATGGGAAAAAGGAGTCTTTAACCACCATTTATTTTACTGGACAATACTGTCCCTGTCCGGGTAGCGCTTGCCCCTCCCTATGAGTGGGACCAATTTTAGCTTCACTTAGAAATCGGGGGTTAACGCTCCGTTCCACCCAGGTGCCCCCTTTTTTTGCATTCTTTTTCTCATTTTTCT
>JAODAL010052039.1:0-26258 GCA_025379985.1 Phyllomedusa bahiana
TTAAGGGGGTTTTTTTCTCATACAAGCTTTCCCGGAGACTTGAGCTTTTTTTGATCGTTTTTCTTACAGCTTTGAATCCGGGTGTGCCCTTTCCTCCCAGTAGGTGGGTCTTTCCCCAGTAGGGGGGGTCTCTCCTCCCAGTAGGGTGGGCCTCCCCCCTCCCCGTAGCGTGTTTTCCCCTCACTGAAGAACGGTGACTCATCATTTGTTGAGCAGGGGAAAGGGGAGAGGAGTCAACACTCTGCAGCCCCTCCTGTAATGGTTTCATGTCTGCAGAGCTATCACCTCCCCCCAGGCCCTTTTAACCAGAAACTGTTTGCCCTGTAACCAGTTTTTAATCATACAGCCTGAAACTGATGAAACACTGTGAAAAAATTCACTCTGTTATTGCGGGGTTTTGAGGGGGAGCGAGTGAATAAGGCTTTGTTTTAGGGGGTGGGGATCATTTGTTAAAGACTGTTTATATGGGGAAGAAAGTGAATCTAGCAGCTACAGATTCAGTAATTGCCCAGATTTTCCATAGGGCGGGAGATAACACAGAGGAGCTAAAAAGGCCCCCTTTATTATACGACACAATCAGCATGGAAACTAAAGGCAATAGTTTCCTTTAAATTTACAAGCCGAGTGCAGGCACCAATCACAGCACAGGGGGAAAATGCCCCCCCCCCCTGAATAAAAATATCAGTCACCAATTCCAAGGGGGCGGGGCACGCCCCTCAGGCTGCAGTTTTAGTTAAAAACACACAAATTAGCTTTTATCTCCCCTATACTATTGGGATTTTGGTAATACAAAGGAAAAAAAGGTTTTATTTTTATGCCCCCCCATCATTAAAAAAATAAACTTTGTTATTGAGAAAACCCCTTTAAATCCAAATATAATTTTTCGGTTTTGCAAGTTTTGGGGTAGAAACACATTATCCATTAAATCAGAAGATAAAGAGCTCCTCTATATTGCTGTGCTAAGGAAACAGTGAACACAGAAAATGCAGAAAGAAAATCGCTAAAAAACATCCCAACTCTCCTCTTTTAATCTCTTCCTTTCCTTTGGTTCTATTTTGACTTATATTACAACTAAAAGAAAAATATAACTAAAGAAATCTTTTCATAATGTCCCCCCCCAGAACACCCCTGTGGGAAATCCCCCTTTTTCCCCAAATGGTTTTTGTTTATGAGGCCCCCTTAAACTGCAGCAAAAGGAAACGGGTCCCCTCCCGCCCCGGGGAAAATGGAAAAAAAAAAAGAATTTTCCCCCAATACCCCCCCCCGCCCCATTGACCCTAACCCTCCCCCCCACGTTAGGGTTTGGGAAAAGATTTTTTGCCCGGAAAACACACCTATTTTTTTTTCTGGGGAGTTTTCCCCACAAGAAAAGGGAAAAGTGCAGTTTTTTTTAACCCCTAAAAAAAAAACCAAAAAAAAGAACCCAAAAAAAAAGGGGGAAAAATATTTTTTGGCCCCCAATGAAAATCAAATTCCCTTTTTTTAAATTTTTGTTCCCCCTTTTAAACCCGCCCCCAAAAATTTGGGTTTGTAATTGGGGGTAGTCCCCAAAGTGGGTTTTAAAAAACCGAAATGGGGCCCCCCCGTAAGGTCCCCTCCCCCGGGGTTTTAAACCCAGGGCAAAAATTTTGGAAAAATGGAAACCGAAAATTCCCGGGGGAAAAGGGGCCCTTGATTTCCCCCCGGGGGTTTTTCAGGGAGTCCCCCCTGGGTTTTTTTCAAACGGGAAAAGGGACTGGGAAGGGGGGGGGTTTTTTTTTTTCCCTTAAAAAGGGGTTTTTCCACGAAGTGGGGTTCCTTTTCCTTTTATCTGCCCCAAAGGGGAAAAGATAAACAAAGCACGCCTTTAGTTCCCCCGGAGGAGAAGAAGAGTGGGTTGAGCAGAGAGCGAGGAAGCAGAAGCGTCTGCAAAGTTTACTCAAATAATTACATTACAACCCAGTGGATTCATTTATACAACAGACACCCTCATACATTTGCACTTTTCTCCCACCCCCTTGCAAGCCCCTTCATGTTCCCTGTCTTCAGATAAGAAGTGCAAACACGCAAGCGCGGCCATGATCAGCTCTTGTCAGTGGTCCGGGTCGTGTCTAATGTAAACTGTCAGGAAACTAAAGGGGACTGAGCAATGCTGTAGCTTCACAGGCTTCACTTTTGTGTAATCGCATATATTTAGAAAAGTGATTAAATACCTTTTTGGATGGTCCACGTCAATATCATCGTGGCAAAACCCCTTTAAGGTTTAAATTTGTATGTAATCGGAACAGTAATTTATTAAATAAACTCAGTAATAGGGTTTTTTTTTTAGCTTTGTTAGTGCAGGATGGGTTTTTTTTATTTGTTTTTTTTTGTGTCCTGTAAGAAGATTCACCTTTATGCTGCTTGGTATGCTGGATTTTCGTCCCAGCACTATCTGCTGGAAAACAAGTTCGCTCCCATAAGTCTCCGTTTGTAACTAGGGGACATATGTAAGTCAGAACGTTGTTAGTCAGGGACAGCCTGTATTCCAATTACCAGATTGGAGTCGGGAAGGTATTTTACTATTTGGTTTTTGCTTCTTCTGGATCAACACTATAGGTAATAGGCTGAACTGGATGGACGCCTGTTCTTTTCAGCCTTGAAAACTATGGGTAACATGTCTGAAACTTGGTGACCGGCACGGCAGTTCTAAATCTATTTAGAGGAGTGTAATTCCTTAACCACCACCCACCGAGTTTTGCCGTCAGGCATTTCAGGTCGTTCGTCTGCAGTGACGCCTTTTGACGTCGCTGCAGACGTCGGAGTTTGCGGCTCCGGCTAACACAGCAGTCCTGTTAACAAAGCTGTACTACAAAGCCCTGTGACCAGCGCAGCTCATGCAAGTGGCGAGGAGCGGGGGAAACCTCTGTTCCCCGACGCTTAATCCATTGATTGCTGCGGTTCATGACCGCAGCATAATCAAAGGCTTTTGCCCTGCTCTGTCGGATGAATGGGACTCCTGGTGACCTGACAGAGCTCAAGGAACGGCTGCACAGTCAGCCCAGGGGACCTAGAGTTGCCGCAGGACTGTCTGTGTAAGAAGCCAGCGATCAGGGCACAATGTGTGCTGCACTGACTGCTGCCTGTGTCAGGTTGACAGATTATAATGTATGTATATGAATATTCAAAAACATTACTAAGTGTAAAAAAAAAGTAAAACAGTTCTCCCTTCATGGGATTTAAAAAAAAAGTAAAAAACATAAAACAGTGTAGAAAAAATAAATAAAATAAATAAGAAAATAAGAAAAAATAATTGTGCAGACATTACACACACAAAAAAACCCCCCTGCACATATTAGGTATCCACACGACCATAATAACCTGAAGAATTAATATAACAAGTTACCAAGTGTGAAATGTGAATGGTGTAAAAAAAAAATTTAACAAAATCAAAAAGTTTTAAAAAATGTTTTACAAAATTCTGCAATGATTTATAAGTGAACTTAAACTATTCCCCCAAGAAGTACAATTTGTCCCAATACAACTGCGTCATTGAAAAAATAAAAAAGTTACAACTGTTGAAACGCAATGAGGCGAAAACTAAAAAAATGTTCTGGTCATGAAGTACTTTTCAGGCGTTCGGCTTAAAGGATTACTACATCAAGCTCTTTCCCATAAGCCTTTGTTGATATGCAAAACACTTTGTGAGATGGACAAGGCAAATTAGATCCTCACACACCAGCATGGAGCTTATTCTCCCCCATTGAGATACATTACTCTATCTGGACGAAAAAATAAAAAAGTCATGGTAGCTAGGAAAAAAAAGACAAATGTAAGGAATAAAAAAAGGTTTAGTCGGGAAGGGTTAAAGGGGTTGTCGCACGACATTGTTTCATCGTACCTCAGTCCGTTTTTCTTGGTTTCATTTTGAAATCAGGGGCGTGTTTACTGGCTTCTACTAGGCTGCAGTAGAAGCCAGGTCTGTAGCTATAGCAACCACTGCTGGCAGCCTATCAGGAGAGACTGAACAGGTCTGTAGCTATAGCGACCAGTGCTGGCAGCCTATCAGGAGAGATTGAACAGGTCTGTAGCTATAGCAACCAGTGCTGGCAGCTTATCAGGAGAGATTTGAACAGGTCTGTAGCTATAGCAACCAGTGCTGGCAGCCTATCAGGAGAGATGAACAGGTCTGTAGCTATAGCTGACCAGTGCTGGCAGCCTATCATGAGAGATTGACAGGTCTGTAGCTATAGCTAACTCAGTGCTGGCAGCCTATCAGGAGAGATTGAACAGGTCTGTAGCTATAGCGACCATGCTGGCAGCCTGTCAGGAGAGATGGCACAGCTCTGTAGCTATAGCTACTAGTGCTGGCAGCCTATCAGGAGAGATTGAACAGGTCTGTAGCTATAGCAACCAGTGCTGGCAGCCTATCAGGAGAGATGGAACAGGTCTGTAGCTATAGCGACCAGTGCTGGCAGCCTATTAGAAGAGATCGAACAGGTCTGTAGCTATAGCGACCTGAGGAGCTGATGCAGCCCATACAAAAAGGTATATCTAGAAATAGGTAGGACACTGGTAATGGACATATATTGCAAAGTAATTTGTTTTTGCATATTTACATAAAAAGCAGAAATCCTTGGAGTGAGACAACCCCTTTAAGGGGTAGAATACGACAGTAGGTATGAAAGAGCATTGTGAGCCAAACTCAGCCATGCTTTGGATTTGTATGGCGGTTTAGCACCAAACTTGGCACATTTTTGCCGCATTGAAGAATGTCTGGTGCAGATTGCACCAAGTTTTGACGTACGACTGTTCATATATCTATAGAACAGGGCTATGAAAGTATTTTGGTTCAAAGTACGCTAGAAAACTGGTGCAGCCCCGTTCATACATGCCGCCCTATGTCACTACACCCGTGTCTGCCACGGCAGGTGCGACTATGTTCTAATGGCGCCGAAAACATTTTACTGATAAAAAACAAAAAACACTCTAAAAAAAAAAAAAAAGTCCATCCAAAGAAAAAAGACTCTGGGGCTAAGTGGCTCCAGTAAAATGAAATAATTCGAGCATCGCTCTATACATAAAACCGACTACCTGAGTAATTAAAATAAATGAAACATACTATGACCAATAAAACGCTTGTGAGCGTTCCTATTCCTGAACCGCTTGGCGACAATGAGCTCTTGTTAATTGATGATTGTTATTCAGAACATTATGTTCACCAAATTTTTAATAGGTGATAGATGTTTACAATTTTTTCAAATTTGTGGAGGAGAAAGCTGTATGAAACAGATTGTTTCGGGCTTGAAGTAATGCCAACCAGCCTGGCAATTGTTCTCCGCTCTTCCCTGCATTGTGCGGGCGCTCCAGAACTCATTAGTATGCCGATTTTTATTAATTAACTTTCAGGAATGAAGCTCACATTGTAGATAGGGTTCAAGTTGCATCAAAAATAGACAAGAATTGGAAAAAAGAGCAACCGGGGGAACAGCGAATATCCAGGAAGACTCAGATTTCTATCACCTCTATTGGGCTCTGTGATACATTACAGGGTGTGGGCATTGGGGGATAGGTGCAAGAGTGCCAGAATTACTGAAGGGGTTCATATGAACTGTATGAAACATTGCGCCAGTTGTTAATTGATATAGAGGAGTGTAGAATGCGACAGAACGTATGAAAGATTGTCTGGCGTCAAACTTTGGAAGAGATGTATGCAGGGCCAGGACAACAGGTAGGCGGAGGTTGATTGGCTTTTAACATGTAGAGAAAGGTTAATAAAGACTATTGCCAAATACATTGCTGTTTTGATTTAGCTTTGTTCAGGAAATAAAGAAGATTTTATCTACTGTTAGTGTACACAGGTTTCGCTTGGTTACCGACCACTTCTCTCTGCTATCTCTTATCTCATTGATCCAAGCTGACTAAGTCAGTTTGACCTTGGTGAGTCACTGCCTGCTGAGCCTTTTAGCACAGAAACTTTATTTACCTAAGTTAATGACTAGTTTTAATCCTTAGAGATCTGTAGCTACAGCGACCAGTGCTGGCAGCCTATCAGGAGAGATGGAACAGGTCTGTAGCTATAGCGACCAGCGTTGGCAGCCTATCAGGAGAGATGGAACAGGTCTGTAGCTATAGCGACCAGCGCTGGCAGCCTATCAGGAGAGATAGAACAGGTCTGTAGCTATAGCAACCAGTGCTGGCAGCCTATCATGAGAGGTAGAACAGGTCTGTAGCTATAGCGACCAGTGCTGGCAGCCTATCAGGAGAGATGGAACAGGTCTGTAGCTATAGCGACCAGCGCTGGCAGCCTATCAGGAGAGATAGAACAGGTCTGTAGCTATAGCAACCAGCGCTGGCAGCCTATCAGGAGAGATAGAACAGGTCTGTAGCTATAGCGACCTGAGGAGCTGATGCAGCCCATACAAGAGGGGATATCTAGGAATAGGTAGGACACTGTTAATGGACACATGTGGCAGAGTGACTTGTTTTTGCAAGATCTTTAACATAAAAAGTAGCGATCCCTGTAGTGAGACAACCCCTTTAAATATTATAATACATAATAATTATAATACTATGGCTGAGCTATACCAGGTCTCTTATATACTTTCCTCACCCGTTCCTCATCGGTCAAGATTTTTGTACATTACAATAATTGCCAACTTTCTGTCTTGGGGACCAATTGTTTTGGGGTAAATCCCCTTTTTTGTTCCTCTAAAAAGCACATTGAACACATCCTTATATCGTGCCCAGTGGAGCTGTGCAAGGAGCAGCCCAGGCTGCAGAATGGTCTTGCGAGCTGTGTACGTTTGAGTACAATGGTCGTGGTTAATTCCAGTTATTCCGTTCTGTGAGCAGGTTGATGGGAGGATTAATCCTCAATAATGGGGAATGGAGAGTCCTACATGACACATAATAGTAAATTAATGTGCAGCTCATTGTCAGCTCTTCAGGAGAAGGGATTTAATTCCCCTGATGTCTCCGGCCTCTGGTTCTCATTATCATTTCTCGTATAAAATGAGGCATGAGGTCTGGAGTCTTATATGTACTTTCTATTGATAGAGCGTTGGATCCGGGCACCTTCATTCTTCTTTGTACCTTTCCAAACATAAAACAGATAAATCAGGACCTATGGAAGCTTTCTCTATTTTCCATATTAATGGACTGTTTACATATACTTATATAAGGACGAACCTTAGGAATTTAAAGTGGATTTCAGGAAGTCTGCCGGTTATTGGAAGCTTTGATGAATAGAGCGAAAGCCGACTGTTGTGTTATCATATGGAGAAGGGCTATAATAGAAGAAGCTGGTCTATTCCAAAGCTTGAGCAAAACAACACTGAGGCACTCCATGGACAGTAGGTGAAGAAGACTATCAACTCCTCCTCCCCTCTCCTTACACAGCATCTACTGCACAGAGCATGCCCACTCCATGGACAGTAGGTGAAGAAGACTATCAACTACTCCCCCCTCTCCTTACACAGCATCTACTGCACAGAGCATGCCCACTCCATGGACAGTAGGTGAAGAAGACTATCAACTCCTCCTCCCTCCTCCCCTCTCCTTACACAGCATCTACTGCACAGAGCATGCCCACTCCATGGAAAGTAGATGAAGAAGACTATCAACTACTCCCCCCTCTCCTTAAACAGCATCTACTGCACAGAGCATGCCCACTACATGGACAATGGATAAAGGGAACTATCTACTCCCCTCCCCTCCCCCCTCTCCTTACACAGCATCTACTGCACAGAGCATGCCCACTACATGGACAATGGATAAAGGGAACTATCAACTCCTCCTCCCTCCTCCCCTCTCCTTACACAGCATCAACTGCACAGAGCATGCCCACTCCATGGACAGTAGATGAAGAAGACTATCAACTACTCCCCCCTCTCCTTACACAGCATCTACTGCACAGAGCATGCCCACTACATGGACAATGGATAAAGGGAACTATCTACTCCTCCTCCCTCCCCCCTCTCCTTACACAGCATCTACTGCACAGAGCATGCCCACTACATGGACAATGGATAAAGGGAACTATCAACTCCTCCTCCCTCCTCCCCTCTCCTTACACAGCATCTACTGCACAGAGCATGCTCACTACATGGACAGTAGATGAAGAGGACTATCAATTACTCCTCCCTCCCCCCTCTCCTTACACAGCATCTACTGCACAGAGCATGCCCACTCCATGGACAGTAGATGAAAAAGACTATCAACTCCTCCTCCCCTCTCCTTACACAGCATCTACTGCACAGAGCATGCCCACTCCATGGACAGTAGATGAAAAAGACTATCAACTCCTCCTCCGTCTCCTTACACAGCATCTACTGCACAAAGCATGCGCACACCATGGACAGTAAATGAAGGGAACTACCAGCTCCTCCTCCCTCTCTTTACACAGCATCTACTAGACAGAGCATGCTCACTCCATGGACAGTAGATGAAGGAAACTACCAGCACCTCCTCCCTCTTTTTACACAGCATCTCCTACACAGAGCATGCCCAGTCCATGGACAGTGGATGAAGTGAACTATCTACTCCTCCTCCCTCCCCCCTCTCCTTACACAGCATCTACTGCACAGAGCATGCCCACTCCATGGACAGTAGATGAAGAGGACTATCTACTACTCCCCCCTCTCCTTACACAGCATCTACTGCACAGAGCATGCCCACTACATGGACACTAGATGAAGAAGACTATCAACTACCCCCCCTCTCCTTACACAGCATCTACTGCACAGAGCATGCCCACTCCATGGACAGTAGGTGAAGAAGACTATCTACTCCTCCTCCCTCCCCCCCCTCCTTACACACCACCTACTGCACACAGCATGCCCACCCGATGGACTGTAGGTGAAGAAGACTATCAACTCCTCCTCCCTCCCCCTCTCCTTACACAGCATCTACTGCACAGAGCATGCCCACTCCATGGACACTAGATGAAGACGACTATCAACTACTCTCCCCTCTCCTTACACAGCATCTACTGCACAGAGCATGCCCAATACATGGACAGTAGATAAAGGAAACTACCAGCTCCTCCTCCCTCTTTTTACACAGCATCTCCTGCACAGAGCATGCCCAGTCCATGGACAGTGGATGAAGGGAACTACCAGTTCCTCCCTCTCCTTACACAGCATCTCCTGCACAGAGCATGCTCACTTCACTCTCCTGTAAAAGCCGATACATTTTTTGATTTTTTTTTTGCTATTTTATTTACGTATTTGGGTGCCTGCTGATAACAGGATGGTTGCTATAGTGAGAATATTTTATATACTAAAAATATAATACAAATTCTAATGATGAAATAATATAATTGGAAAATAATAACACATTAGAATAGAGATTTTTGGCTGCGCCATTTCTTTGCTGTGCTTTAAGCCAAACAAACTGTCATAGCCCTTGTTCTCTAGATGTATGAACCGTCATACGCCGAAACTTGATGCAATCTGCACCAGACACAACTCGCCACTTCTATCTCTGTCTTCAATGGGGTTGTCTCACTACATTGATGCCTCTCACCTCAGTCCTGTTTTCTTTGTTTCACTTTGAATTTAGGGGAGTGTTTACTGGCTTCTACTAGGCTGCAGTAGCTATAGTGACCAGTGCTGGCAGCCTATCAGGAGAGATCAAACAGGTCTGTAGCTATAGCAACCAGTGCTGGCAGCCTATCAGGAGAGATCGAACAGGTCTGTAGCTATAGCAACCAGTGCTGGCAGCCTATCAGGAGAGATTGAACAGGTCTGTAGCTATAGCAACCAGTGCTGGCAGCCTATCAGGAGAGATTGAACAGGTCTGTAGCTATAGCAACCAGTGCTGGCAGCCTATCAGGAGAGATTGAGCAGGGCTGTAGCTATAGCGACCAGTGCTGGCAGCCTATCAGGAGAGATTGAACAGGTCTGTAGCTATAGTGACCAGCGCTGACAGCCTATCAGGAGAGATAGAACAGGTCTGTAGCTATAGCAACCAGTGCTGGCAGCCTATCAGGAGAGATCGAACAGGTCTGTAGCTATAGCGACCTGAGGAGCTGATGCAGCCCATACAAGAGGGGATATCTAGGAATAGGTAGGACACTGTTAATGGACATATATTGCAAAGTGACTTGTTTTTACAAGATCTTTAACATAAAAAGCAGCGATCCTTGTAGTGAGACAACCCCTTTAATAGTGCACAAACCAACGGTCTGTATGACAGTGTTTCACAGCCCTTTATAAATGTGTCCCGTTCTACGACAAAAGTAGTCTCAGCCTCGGCACTCTGAGACTGGTATGGATTTGTACAACCATTTCGCGCTGTACGATTCTGTAATGACACGCCCCGCATCATTGGTGCATTGAGAAGTATTGCGTGTGGCATACAATGAGACTAGTTTTGGCGTACCACAGTTCTTACATCTATAGAACAGGGCTACGACAGTTTGTTTGGCTCAAAGCACGGCAAAAAGATGGCGCAGCCCCATTCATTCATGTTGCCCTTACAGCTCAAACCTCAAATTGTAGCCATGTCCCCAACGACCCCAAAACTTTATATCACCGATATATAACTGTCTGTGATGGAAAAGTAACACAATTACCAAATGTAATTTTGCGCCACTCTTACTATTAAAAAGTAATTCAATAAAAAAAAATTGAAAAACTATTTTTTTTATTTTTTTTTTTACTATATTGCCTTTTTTTTTAAAGGGGTTTTGCCAAGAAGTCAGTTCCTCACCTAACAGGCTGATACTCCCCTCTTGAGGCTTGAAAAAAGGGGCGTTTTGTTTCTGTGTGTAAAAAGTACCTCCTCTGTGATGTCATCACTCCACCTCCCATGCACGTTCCTGATACTCAGTCTCTGTAGTTGAGCAAACATGTTTGGTTAAACCATACAGGATAACTGTATTGTGCACAAGCTCTATGGGTTTTGTTTGTCCCTCTTATCTGCTTATTTGAGAGATTATAAGCTCCGAGCAGGCAGCGTTCTTTCATTTGTTCATAAACTGATGAAGGGGGGAGGTAGGAGGGCTGAGCAGTGAGCATCTGCATGTTTACTCAGATAATTACATTACAACCAGTGGATTCTCTATACAGCAGACACAGGATCTTTTCTCCCCAGTCCCTTCAAAACTCGTTCATGTTCCCTGCCATCATATAAGAAGTCCAAACAATGCAAGGGCGGTCAGGTCAGATCCTGTAAGCTCCTGGTCGTATCTAATGTAAACAGTCAGTGAACTAAGGGCATGTAAGGAAGGCTGTAGCTCTCACAGGCTTCACTTTTTTTAATTACATATATTTAGAAAAGTGATTAAATCCCCATTTTGGAGGATCCCACGTCAACATTAGATTGTGGCAAAACCCGTTTAAGAAAAGAAACAAGAAAACTAATGTAAAAATGACTGATAATAGATTACTATCCTCAACTACAAATAAAAAGTACACGGGCACAAAACAGGTCAAACAGAGTCAAAGGAGACCACACTTGGTGTACTGAAGTTTCTAGGTAAGTTCTAGGTATGCTGCATTAAAGGGGTTTTGCCACGATCTCATTTCATACCTCCTGCATCCAGCTCTTCAGCTCTGTGTGCTCAGAAGGGGGCGTGTGTGATTTGTTTGAATTGTATATCATGTGACTCAGCAGGATGACATCACCAGGCCTTTCCTCTCTTTAGTCAAAGAATGGTCTGTTTATGTAAAGATCTGTGAGTAGTTACAATGTAGCTCAGAGGTAACATTTTCGCTTTACAGCACAAGGGTCCTAGGTTCAAATCCCTGCAGAAACCAAACCTGTGGATTTTATTTCTCTTTATCAATGCACAGACCTGATTGAGGTTTCTTTTTATAATTTATTTGTACTGTTTGACTAATTACTAAGGAGCACAGAGGACAGGAGTAGAATGACAGCACCTGGGGATTGAACACTCAGTAGCTGCCTGAGAGGAGAAGTGATGTCTGAGCATGTGCGACCAGGAGTGAGGAGCTCTCAGCCCTGGTCGTATCCCCTGGAGATGAGCTGTAAACAATGGATCACTAAAGGAGCAGCTAAGACAAAAACGGTGTAGAATTCTTAATAATTCTGAATGGTGAAAATGTTTATTATTTAATTTTCAAACTTCCCATCTCAATTTTACTTTGTGGCAAAACCCCTTTAAAGGACTGAATACATTTAGCTGGTGTCCGGCATGTATATGGGGCATAGGACACAATTATAATGTGAATGAACCCTAAAATGTATGTATCGGTCAATATCTCAAGAATTTATTCAACTGTGTCTATTAGTGGTGCCCTAATAGAGCCCTGTTCTATTTATACTGGCCTGAAACTTGTGAAAATAATCTGGTCTTGGGCATCCAAAACTTTATCTCTAGCCATAACCCTAATGCTATCCCTAAAACTTTCTGGGCTTAGGGTTTTTTTTTACTAACTTTTAAGGGTTGACTTACCTTTTGCAAAACCCCCCCCAGTCCTTTCTTTACTCCCGATGCTGCTTAAAATTCAGTCTGACATCACCTGGTCACTCCCAGCGTGGTCTCACTTTCCGTCATCATCACCTTGTCCACCAGGTGCAGCGTCACTTCCAATAGATGTCGCTAACAAAAGCGCCATCTACCAAAAGTAATGCTGCTTCTGGAGTGTCGAAATAAAGCTGGACTGGATGTTAGATTGCACCAAAAACAAGAGGGGTAAGGGGACATCAGGGAAGGGTAAATTAAGCCTTAAATTGCAGTAAAAACCCTAACTCTAACCCAAAACCCCCAATTTTTTTTCTCTTGCAACTTTTGCTAAAATTTGTTTCGGGATCCAAATTGAATTGCTTGCATTTTCAGTAAATTTAACAAAGATTTAGAATCACAACATCTTTTTCTATCCATATTCTACTCTAGCTGACCTAGAAATATCATTCATTTTTTTAACTTGTAAGTACTTTTAGGATAACTTGCAATCTTACCAGACTTCATCTGATTGAATCACCTTTCTGTATTAAGAGATGCTTAAGTGCAACATTTTGTACAGATGTGTCCTCATTAAGTTACCATTTTATAAAAATTGAAACTATATAACTTTTCATGACATTACTCTATTGGGAGTTGTGTATAGTTTATGTGTCTATATGCCACCCAGTAGTTGGGACATGAACTGAAGCTTGTTAAGTGTTTTTCCATTATTAGCAATATGCATCACTGTGAGAGCCACTTTAAGGGTATACGTGTGTGTGTGTTCGTATGAGAAGCTTTGAAAAACATGATTTTGGGTTACTCTGTTGGGAGTTGTTTATGCTATATATGTCTATATGCCCCTCAACAAGCTGCAGTTCATATCACAACTACTGGGTGACATACAAACACATATAGCATAAACAACTCCCAATAGAGTAAGCCAAAATCAAATTTTTCAAAGCTACTCACACACATGCATGGCTCCACTCACACGATTTTCATCAGGGCCCTCAAGAACCTTACTTGATTACTCAACACCAACCTGTAATTTTCCCACCAAGCATTGTGATGCTGAATGACAAATCGGTGGTCATTTTTTTCAGTATTGGGCTCTGTTAGGGCCCCAACCCTGACTTACTAGCCATTATTTATGTCAAACACTATAGCACACAACACAACATAGCAATAAGATGGGGGCACCACACATCGGGGACAAACAAGGGTGTCATCAAGGCAGTACTCCTTTGAGAAGACCTGATCAAATTATATATATATATATATATATATATATATAATATTATATAAATATTATATATATATATATATATATATATAAGCTTAAGAAAAGCTCTACTGAAGAGCTGAAATATTGCGTGGTGATTTGAGTTATGTATGATACTGTACTGCCTTGATTACACTCTTGTGTGTCCCCGATTTGTGGTGCCCCCATCTTATTGCTATGTTGTAATTTTTGGAAGTTCAAAATTTTTTGGGATGTGCTGCCTCTATTGGATTTAAACTTGGATTTTTGGAAGATTGGAAGATTGGATGAGGTTTGTGCAGTGGTATCTACTTTTTTTTTATATACAGGTATATATTGCAAGAGTGAAATAATAGTAACAACTCGGTGGAAAATTGCATTGTATTAAATAGCATATTATGTAAAACATTAAATTAATAAATTAACTTAATGTGAAAAATGTTCATTAAATGAAAAATGCTTACAGAGGTAGAGACCTATTATATCCAAGTAAAATGTCACAGAACTCTTCTTACTGATTAAAAGATCATTTCTGGGAGATTTACTATTCCAAGGTGATCAAAGGGGTTGTATCATTACATGAAATGGTCTTCAGAATAAAGGGACAGTGAAACCAAGCAACTTTGCAATTAGCAAAGCTGTCTTGTTTTCACTGTCTGCCTTATCTTCGTTTTGTGTAAACACTGTTCCCCAGTGGCGGTCTGATCCCTCCTCCTTTCATTCCATTGGCTGTCGGCTCTACAAATTTACATTCTGTCTGGCCCCAGGTCGTATTCACAGGAGCACGCATTCCTGCCTCTCTCACTCAGAATAAGGGGTCGGCAACATTTCACTTTGCACAGCCAGCAGCTCCGCAGTGACACTGCAGCTGCTTCTACAATCAGAAAACAGCAGGATTGTGCCTCGGTGCCTAATGCTGCTGCGTGTAAACATAAAAGGGAGACAGATCTGTGCTGCTCTAGATGAGTTCATAGAAGACTGGATTCAACTGTAACAAACCTCCAGCTGTGAGAGGAGAAGAGATTAGTGCTCTGAGTTCATAGAAGACTGTCTACACTGAATGCAGGGCTGTGGAATGTAAACAACTCTTACAAAATAAGACTGCACAGGGAGAGGAACGACACAGTGACATGTGGACTCAGACAGAGGGGGGGAGAGAGCACACTGACTCGGGAGCGAGCATGAACAGTGAAGGGGGGGATGATGTCATTTCCTTTCAGTTAAGAAACACCGAGCTGGGAGGGGAAGAAATGCCCCTGGATTTCAGAGCTCAGAAACTGACAAGTACAATGAAACACACGAACTGATGAAGCGATACATCCTCTTAAAGCTTAGATTAAGGATGGGGGCGCTGTGCTTTTGTTGCCTATGAGAATGTCATGCTGGCGATTTGCTGATAAATGGTACTGCAAGAACCAGAAATAAGGATTTGCATGACAAAAAAATCGACAGGATAACCCACAAACTGGACCACAAAATGGGTTGGGTTTTTCTATCCACTGCCCAAAATTAGGCATTGTAAAGATGGTTTTTGAAATTTTGGCAATGTTGGCAATTTTAATATTGATAAGTAGCTTGGCTAAACAGTTACATCACCTTGTAGATGGACTATGTTACTTATGCTGATCCTGAGATATAGCCTGTATTAAATTCCAGAGCTGCAAGCACAATTCTGGTGGTTGTCATTGGAAACAGCCCACATGCTTAACATGATAAACATTAACTAAGCTCCTAGATTGCAGAGAAACTAATGTTTTCTACTAGTATTGGCCTGGGGCTGATTCTTGGTTCTACCAGTGGAGTTGATTCTTGGGGCCACCAGTGGAGCTGATTCTTGGGGCCACCAGTGGAGCTGATACATGGGGCCACCAGTGGAGATGATTCTTGGGGCCACCAGTGGAGTTGATTCTTTGGGCCACCAGTGGAGATGATTCTTGGGGCACACCAGGGGAGATGATTCTTGGAACCCACCAGAGGAGTTGATTCTTGAGGATCACCAGTCGAGTATTAGTGGGGCCCACTTGTGATGTTGATTCTTGGCGTCCACCAGTGGAGTTGAATCTTGGGGGCCACCAGTGGAGTTGATTCTTGGGGCCCACCAGTGGAGTTGATTCTTGGGGCCCACCAGTGGAGTTGATTCTTGGGGCCCACCAGTTGAGATGATTCTTGGGGCCCACCAGTTGAGATGATTCTTGGGGCCCACCAGTGGAGATGATTCTTGGGGCCCATCAGTGGAGTTGATTCTTGGGGCCCACCGGTGGAGTTGATTCTTGGAGCCCACCAGTGGTGTTGATTATTGGGGCCCACCAGTGGGGTTGGTTCTTGGGGGCCACCAGTCAAGTTGTTTCTTGGAGCCTACCAGTGTTGACTTTTGAGGCCCATTGGTGGAGTTAATTCTTGAGGCCCACCAGTGGAGATGGTACTCCATACTTGCCCCTCTACTCCATCCAGATGTTTGACTCAGTTGAGCAGAAAACGTTCTCTATAATAAAGTTACGTGGAATGTCTAATTTCCTTTGATATATCCAATTTATGTTACACTGGAGAAATGTCTACGATATTTGTCTTATTGAATCATCATCTGTAAAGCATTATTTATGGTGTGACGTGAATTTCTCATAGAAGTATGCTTAGGATTGATGATCCTTTAACAAGCACCCAGGGATCAATAATCATAGCAAGAAGTGTGACATCTCTTCTGTTTCTAGTACAAGGATAATGCACACAGTGATGTCACAGTACAGGGATAATACACACAGTGATGTCACAGTACAGATAATACACAGTGATGTCACAGTACAGGATAATACACAGTGATGTCACAGTACAGGGATAATACACAGAGATGTCACAGTACAGAGATAATACACACAGTGATGTCACAGTGCAGGATAATACACAGTGATGTCACAGTACAGGATAATACACACAGTGATGTCACAGTACAGGATAATACACACAGTGATGTCACAGTACAGGGATAATACACAGTGATGTCACAGTACAGGGATAATACACAGTGATGTCACAGTACAGGATAATACACACAGTGATGTCACAGTACAGGATAATACACAGTGATGTCACAGTACAGGATAATACACAGTGATGTCACAGTACAGATAATACACACAGTGATGTCACAGTACAGGGATAATACACAGTGATGTCACAGTACAGGATAATACACACAGCGATGTCACAGTACAGATAATATACAGCGATGTCACAGTACAGATAATACACACAGTGATGTCACAGTACAGGATAATACACAGTGATGTCACAGTACAGGGATAATACACAGTGATGTCACAGTACAGATAATATACACAGTGATGTCACAGTACAGGGATAATACACACAGTGATGTCACAGTACAGGATAATACACAGTGATGTCACAGTACAGGATAATACACACAGTGATGTCACAGTACAGGGATAATACACAGTGATGTCACAGTACAGGGATAATACACAGTGATGTCACAGTACAGAGATAATACACAGTGATGTCACAGTACAGAGATAATACACAGTGATGTCACAGTACAGAGATAATACACAGTGATGTCACAGTACAGGGATTATACACAGTGATGTCACAGTACAGGATAATACACAGTGATGTCACAGTACAGGGATAATACACACAGTGATGTCACAGTACAGGATAATACACACAGTGATGTCACAGTACAGGGATAATACACAGTGATGTCACAGTACAGGATAATACACAGTGATGTCACAGTACAGGGATAATACACACAGTGATGTCACAGTACAGGGATAATACACAGTGATGTCACAGTACAGGGATAATACACAGTGATGTCACAGTACAGAGATAATACACACAGTGATGTCACAGTACAGGATAATACACAGTGATGTCACAGTACAGAGATAATACACAGTGATGTCACAGTACAGGATAATACACAGTGATGTCACAGTACAGGATAATACACAGTGATGTCACAGTACAGGGATAATACACACAGTGATGTCACAGTACAGGGATAATACACACAGTGATGTCACAATACAGGATAATACACAGTGATGTCACAGTACAGGATAATACACAGTGATGTCACAGTACAGAGATAATACACAGTGATGTCACAGTACAGGATAATACACAGTGATGTCACAGTACAGGGATAATACACACAGTGATGTCACAGTACAGGATAATACACACAGTGATGTCACAGTACAGGGATAATACACAGTGATGTCACAGTACAGGATAATACACAGTGATGTCACAGTACAGAGATAATACACACAGTGATGTCACAGTACAGGGATAATACACAGTGATGTCACAGTACAGGATAATACACAGTGATGTCACAGTACAGAGATAATACACAGTGATGTCACAGTACAGAGATAATACACACAGTGATGTCACAGTACAGGGATAATACACAGTGATGTCACAGTACAGAGATAATACACACAGTGATGTCACAGTACAGGATAATACACAGTGATGTCACAGTACAGGGATAATACACACAGTGATGTCACAGTACAGAGATAATACACACAGTGATGTCACAGTACAGGGATAATACACACAGTGATGTCACAGTACAGGATAATACACAGTGATGTCACAGTACAGGGATAATACACAGTGATGTCACAGTACAGGATAATACACAGTGATGTCACAGTACAGAGATAATACACAGTGATGTCACAGTACAGGATAATACACAGTGATGTCACAGTACATGGATAATACACACAGTGATGTCACAGTACAGGATAATACACACAGTGATGTCACAGTACAGGATAATACACACAGTGATGTCACAGTACAGGGATAATATACACAGTGATGTCACAGTACAGGATAATACACACAGTGATGTCACAGTACAGGGATAATACACAGTGATGTCACAGTACAGGATAATACACAGAGATGTCACAGTACAGGGATAATACACAGTGATGTCAAAGTACAGGGATAATACACACAGTGATGTCACAGTACAGGATTAATGAAAGATCGCTGAGAGACACCTGGATTTGCAGGGCCACTCAGACTAAACGTATTGGGAGTAAAAATAGACTAGAGCGCTACAAAAAGAAGGAATATATAGGCTCCAAAGCAGCGTTATTATAAAGTAGGGTTTATTCTATGTGACGCGTTTCACGGACTGCTGTCCGCTTCCTCAGACAACTGTCCGCGTACTCCAACGTGGCGGTGGGGGGGGGGGGGCAGCCCGCCGGCCCCATAGACATGCATTACTCGCGGCGCGTAAGCTCCCTGAATAATTTACATGTTACTTATCTCCCCGCACGTACAATACGATCGTATTTTACGCCTGGGGATAGGAGGCGTAATCCATGGTTGTCTATGAGAACTGTGGATTACTGTAATGATTGCGGCGCATTTCGCTCGTATTAGAGCACAATACGCGGCAAAATGCGCCCCAATTTAAGCCGTGTGTACATAGCCTAACACGTAGTTCGTATAACAAACCTAAATATTTACCCTTCTAAGTTTCCTATTGTTTGTAATAGGATTAAAGGGAACCTGTCACATAGGTTGTGCCCCCCTTGCTGAGGACAGCACAAGCCAGTGTCAGACCTGCTGTTCCCAGCGCTGGGTTCCTTATTCTGTAAGATGCTGGAGTTTTAGAGCAATTACCCCTCAAATCTTATTTATGAGCGGGTGTTAGCCCCGCCCACCAAAGGCTAGCCCCACCCACTGGCAGTTATGCTCATGTTTCTACCTATTGAAAGTAATAGATTTATCAGTTGAGGTGGGTGGGGCTAACATCAGGTGGGCATGGCTAGCCTCAGATGGGCGGGGTTTGAAATAAACTGACACCCTGAATGACTCTTCTGGCTGAAAACTGCAGATTTGAGCATTAAATACACGAAAACTACAGCAGCTTACAGAATAAGGGACACAGCGCTGGAAACAGCAGGTCTGACACTAGCTTGTGGGGGCATAATCTATGTGACAGGTGCCCTTTAAACCACACACTGGTTTGATTTGTAGTCTTTGTAGCCTGTAACCATTGTGACACATAGCAAACACACACACGTCAAAGGGTGTATACATACCAGTTTCCGAATCGGGAGGGTAGTCCAGCCAAATAGAAAAATCTTATTAAAAAATTCCAAAACTTTTATTGTGATCCATTAAAAGATAAGATTAAATATTCCAAAAAACATTGATGAATATAAACGATCCTTGCACATAGAGCAGGTATACGGTAGAAAAAATGCCGGTTTTAAAAATTGTGACACATAGGAGCTGTAGACCAAAAACGGTAAGAGATTTTGATCAGGACTATTTGCACAGTTACTTTATTTTTTTTTTATTTGTGATTCATGGGAACAAAATAGTTGCACATTTTTTAAATTGCTGTTATTTTACTACTTGGAAGACATAATTTTGGGACACAGTAACATCTTGCTTGTCTGCTATGACTAAGAGCAGGTGCAACTGCTCGAAACGCGTAAGCTAATTCAGTGTGCTTTCTTCACCTCCATGTTTTCCACAATAAGCCCCTGATTTATGTGAGTACCCTATAATCTGCTTATGTTTGACTATGCTGGAAAAGAATCTTTCTTATCTACAATCTGTGAACTGCTGTCTCACGGGACAGGTTTTCCGTGCATGGACAATTGTATGAAGAGGAGATGGCAATCTTGACACACAGTAACATCTTGCATTATTATATTAACTTCCTTTATATAAGTGAAATAACCTTGAAAAAAACATGTGGCACAAAACGCGTGGTTACCTACGTCAGGTCACGGGACTGCAGGCGCTATGTTACCGTCAACTAGAAGGAATAATAAAATCATGTAAGATGTACGGCACTCAATATAAATTTTCCAAATCAAAAGATATTAAGAGAGTTGTAATTCAGGAAGCCTTAAATAGGAATGATGGCCGGAGCACGGGGACTATTTTATTGCCCTCTTAAAATCTTGCTGGCGGCCCATAATGAAAGCGCTCAAATTCTTCATTCATTTTCAGAGAAATATGAATTGATCACATGCAGCAGGCCACATTTTCATTATACGTTCAGCTCCAGCTGACTGACTTCTTCATAAAAAGTGCCATTCTTTTCCTCTTGTAGCCTTTTAGTTTATGATCAAAATCAATGAAGACTGAAGCTTTCCACGGCCATCTATAAAATGCAATTACTGTATACAACACACTGTAAAGATCCCACCGTGTATATGTTGGGGAATTATTTATGCCACTTTCCTCCAGAGCGGTATTGATCTTCATTACAGAGTCCTTTACAAAAAGCCGAAAGTCTACATGTTCAACAAAATATATAGTTATTGAGCCTGATTTAAAACTTGAACATTAATGACCTTTGCTTTACCTCCTTTCTTTAACTCTACTTAAAATGTCCACAACCTCAATTATATTTTCCCCCGTTTAATATATAATAGTATATTAGATTATTTTATTGGTTATTTTGTTTATATATTTTGAATATAATTTATTTTTTAGATACTTTGAATTGTTCTGCATTTATTCAAATAATAATAATAATAATAATAATAATAATAATAATAATAATAATAACATTCTTATAACTATTATTATTATTATTATAATGTGAAAATAATTATAATTATAATTATTACTATCTTTATACATTACATTTTTTAAAACATATTGGGCTTCATGTATGAAAACTGGATAGCAGTAAAACTTTCTTTGTTGCCATAAAACCCGTCAGAGCCCATAGCATCCAATCAGAGCTCATAGCAAACCAACAGAGTTAAAAGCAACCAATCATAGCACATAGCAACCAGAGCTCATAGCAACCAATTATAGCACATAACAACCACAGCTCATAGCAACCAATTACAGCACACAGCAACCAAACTATACACCTTTCAGCACATAGCAACCAGAGCTCATACAACCAATCAGAGCCCATACAACCAAAAAAGAGCCCATAGCAACCAAATAGAGCACATAGCAACCAATCAGAGCTGATAGCGACCAATTAGAGCCCATAGCGACCAATCAGAGCACATAGCCACCAATCAGAGCACATAGCCACCAATCACAGCCCATAGCAACCAATTAGAGCTCATAGCAACCAATCAGAGCTCATAACAACCAATCAGAGCACATAGCAACCAATCAGAGCCCATAGCAACCAATCAGTGCCCACATCAACTTATATAAATATATAAAATGAATATAATAAAAATAAATATTTAATAAAAAATTATTCTGCTTACATTGCACACGCACAAAAAAATTACACGTTAGGAATCTAGAGATCCTTAATAACCTGTAGAATTAATCTATCAGGTTATTTAGTGTGAAATGTGAATGGTGTAAAAAAAAAATTCTAAAACCCCCAAAAAATGTTGAACTCAAACTATGCCCCCAAAAAGTACAACTTCTCCCACAAAAACAAGGCCTCATACAACTGTGTCATTGCAAAAAGGTACTACTGTTGAAATGCAAGGAGGCAAAAACTAAAAAAAATGTGCTAGTCATTAAGGCCTTTTCAGGCCGGGGGCTTAAGGAGTTAAACATATATTCTTAGATATTCTACAATAAGCATAGCTGTTAAGTCTGAATGATAACCTGATCTTTGCTTTGGTTTCTTTCTGAGTTTCTTCTTCTATTTCATATATCATATAATGGTGTATTTTACCAGCACAAGCATCGTTCATTATTTCTTAGCATAATATAATTAATTATAATTATATATTTATTTTTCATGAATTAGATGTTTTATGCATTTTTTAATTGATGTTTTCCACATGTATTTTAACTTATGTGTAGATAACAATATATTGCTTTATGTCCAATATACAAATGTATCAGATTTTAACTTGACCGTAATATCATGGATTTTCGTCTTATCTGTTCTTATTCCAAATAAAAGACATTTAAAAGCATTGAAAACATTGAGATAATATTCTGACTCATGATATCACGGTGAGTTATCTGCCAAGTGTAGTTTTGCTAATCTGTAATAATCATATTTTCACCATAATTTCTTACAAAGTACTGTATATAGTTATTAAATTCTGACCTTAACCTTGGCTTCGCCTTTTTTCTTTAATTCTAAAGTCCATTTTTTATACACTCTCTATATACAGTATATAGTGTTTTTTTCCAGATGTAAAGTCTTGACTCATTTATTCTTATTTTTTTGTTGTATTTTTTACGTAATTTCATTATTTTGTATGATTTTGTATTACTTTACACCTATTTATTTCTGTACACTTTAGCGCCTTACTTGCGCCTGGACGCCATCTTGGACCGTCCTGGGGGTTTCTTCAGCTCACGGATTGCGCTTTCATAGCAGAATGGCAGACACAGGGTTCCGTTTAACACTGGCCTCAGCCAGCTTTATTGCTCAGGCACAGCATACAAACAACAAAACATAAATAAATATATATATATATATATATTATATATATATATATATATATATATATATATATATATATATATATATATATATATATATATATATTGTGAGGGATCAGCATCCAGAGCAGGTAGCAGGCTGGGCTTCCACAGACAGAGACAGTGACAGGCTGAGTAAAGTTCAAGTCCAGGCTGTGCCTGGGTTTATTTATATGATAAACGAAAAGAAAACACGGCCTTAAAGGAGTTGTCTCATTACAAGCTTTCAGCCTACCTCAGTGTGCCTGCCAGTTGAATTCAGGGGCGTGCTTCTTGTCTGCCTCTTCTCCTCCCTCTTCCCCCCTCCCCTCAGCATACAGAAAGCTCTCCTCCATAACTTCTATACAGGGGGGAGGGGTGAGGGGGTTTGCTGCCAGAGTTAACCCTGTGTGTGCCTGCCTAGGTCTGCTGCAGGCTGCTAAATCAGCTGTATTAGGGCTGATCTATGAGTGTGGAGAGGTCTGTGAGGCTGTGATTGCTAATAGCAGAGCAGAGGGAATGCATGTGTTCCTATACCCCAGTGTTCCCCAACTCCAGTCCTCAAGGCACACCAACAGGTCATGTTTTCAGGATCTCCCACAGAATGCACTGACAATAATGATATCACCTGTGCAGAATGCACTGACAATAATGACTTCACCTGTGCAATGCTAAGGAAAGCCAGAAAACATGACCTGTTGGTGTGCCTTGAGGACTAGGGTTGGGAACCTCTCCTATACCCTCTGCTGTAGCATACATATCTCCACATCTCCAGCAACAACAAACCCTATCAGAACAGACACAGGGCAGCTGGGAAGTGTTGCTATACTCAGGATGTGTCACTAGTACAACAGAGCATGAAGCGTTCACATGCCCCCTGATCTGTTCTATTAGTATAGTCACAGCTCCACAGACACATCATGATTATAGTAACACACAGGGTCACTGCTGTCTCATCTATTGATTAGCTTCACCTCTGCTCTCCTCAGTCTGTGTAGAGAACAGGAGGAAGCAGGCACACACAGGGTTAATCCAGGCAGCTCAGACACAGAAGCCAGAGCCCTCTCCCTCCCTCCCTCCACTACAGAAGCATTCTGTGCAGGAGGGGCTCTCTGCTCCAACCTGTATTCTGAAAGGTGATGAGTCATCAGACCTGACAGCCAGTGAGATAAAGATCAACAGGTCGGCTGCTATAGAGATTTGAGAAGCTGATGTATTACTACTAACAGGGCTAACTCAAAATCAGTAGGACATTTGTAATGAACATATATTGCAAAGCTGCTTGGTTTTTAAAGATCTTTTAATTAAAACCCAATCATTGTAGCGAGACAACCCCTTTAACTTCAGGCATAAAACATAAAACAAAACCTGCTCGGCTGAGCACTAACTACACATGAATACGGACCTAACTATACCAGGGACACACTCAGTGACCCTGGGCAAAGCTGCAAACACACATAGCATGTGCTACTTACAATATGGCTCCAGCAAACCACCAGCAGCCATGACAGGCCAGCAGACTCAGGCTTTATAGGCCGGACACCAGCCTCACCTGGTGCGTGGGAGTGGCCACCCACCCGGCTCTTTGACCACTCCAGAAAAGCCGACCCGGATAAAGCGGACTGGAACCGCTTATGCTAACAGATCAGTAATCACTAACACAGAAGAACTGTCGGCTTCCCTTCATTGAGCCCAGGCCACTCGGTGACACGCACTGGCCCATACCTTTCCTAAGGCCGCATATGACAGCATTCTTGGGGAAATATACCTTCCCTCCACTACTCCCCCTGTCACTGTCTCACATACCCTCCCCCTCTGTTCGAGCCTGTGGGGTCGGACACACTTTTGCCCCCAAAACCCAATGTGTTCTTGACAGCGCATCACGTTGCCCTTTTTTTTTCCCCGCCTGTGCTCCACAGAGAAGCTAAAATTTTGCAGTGTCAGGAACCATCTGGTGACTCTTGCATTTCGCTCTTTAGCTTGGGACATCCAAGTTAATGGACTGTGATTAGCCGAAAGTGGCGTCCTAACAAATAGTACTTGAAGGACTCCAGGGCCCATTTGATGGCCAAACACTCCCGTTCCACAATACTATAGTTCCTCTCTGCGGGTGTGAATTTCCTGCTTAAATATGTGACTGGGTGCTCTTCACCGTCTACCTCCTGGGAAAGCACTGCACCCAATCCCACGTCAGACGCATCGGTCTGTACAACAAAGTCTCTCTTGAAGTTTGGGGTAATCAGGACTGGCCTTTTGCACAGAGCCAGCTTTAACACCTGAAATGCCCTCTCTGCCTCCGGGGTTTCCCAAACAACCATGACACCTTACTATTTTTGTCAGGGTTTTTTAGTGGACTGCTATACTCGCAAAGTTCGGATGAATCTGCGATAATAACCCACTAAAACCCTAGAAAGGCCCTTACTTGCCTTTTTGTTGTGGGTTGTGGCCAGCCCTGTATTGCCTCCACCTTATTTACCTGCGGTTTTATAATGCCCCTACCTATTATATATCCTAGGTACCGGGCTTCTTCTAGACCCAAGACGCACTTCTTAGGGTTAGCTGACTGTTAACCCTGCTTCTCTAAGGGAGTTAAGTACTGCCTGTACCTTAGGTAGATGGCTGTTCCAGTCCTTGCTAAAGATTATTATGTCATCTAGGTATGCTGATGCATAACGACGATGGGGTTTAAGGACGACATCCATTAACCATTGGAAGGTAGCTGGAGCCACATGCAAGCCAAACGGTAGGCAGACATACTGGAACAATCCATCTGGTGTGGCGAAAGCCGTCTTTTCTTTGGCCCTATCTGTCAGGGGAACCTGCCAGTAGCCCCTTAAATAAGATCAAGCGTGGAGAAATATCTGGCATGACCAAGCCTCTCAATTAACTCGTCCACTCTTGGCATTGGAAATTTGGAAACCTCATTCAGCTTCCGAAAATCATTACAGAAGCGTAATGAGCCATTCGGTTTTGGGATGAGTACAATAGGACTCGACCACTCGCTTCTGGACTCCTCGATCACGCCAAGGTCCAACATTTTCTTAACCTCCTCAGATATTCTGCCGCCTACGAGCTTCTGGGACCCCATACGGTTTTTTAAGTACCTTTTCTCCTGGCTCGTGACAAGTCATGCTTTATAAGGTTTTACCCCTGGCAGTTCTGGAACACATCAGATTCCCTTTTGGG
>JAODAL010052040.1:0-26254 GCA_025379985.1 Phyllomedusa bahiana
TGTCACACCTGCACCGCACATCCCCGGGTCACCCCCATGCGCCGACATCCCCGGGACACCACCTCAGCCCCACTCCCCCTGTCACCAGCTGCAGCCGCCACCCCCTGTCACCCCCTGCAGCCCGAACCCCGGACACCACCTCAGCGCACTCCCCGGGTTTACCACCTGCACTAAAAAGCTGCACACCCCAGTGCACCCCCTGCAGCCGCACATCCCCGGTGTCACCAGCCTGCACTGCACATCCCCGGTGTCACCAGCCGCCCCCACATCCCCCGGGGTCACCAGCCGGGAGCCCGCACATCCCCCGTTCACCACCGCAGCCCACATCCCCGGTTTCACCTGCCGCGCCGCACATCCCCGGTTCACCCGCCGCACTGCCCACATCCCGGTGTCACCAGCCTGCACTGCAGCCGCACATCCCCGGTGTCACCAGCCTGCAGCCGCACATCCCCGGTGTCACCAGCCTGCAGCCGCACATCCCCGGTGTCACCAACCTGCTGCCGCACATCCCCGTGTCCCAGCCTGACCGCACATCCCCGTGTCACCCGCCTGCAGCCCCCATCCCCGGGGTCACCAGCCGCCTGCGCCGCACATCCCCGTGTCACCAGCCCCCGCAGCCCCCACATCCCGGGGTTTACCGCCCCCGCAGCCCACATCCCCGGTGTCACCCAGCCTGCACCGCACTCCCCGGGCCCCCCGCCTGCAGCCGCACATCCCGGGGTCCACCCCCCTGCAAAAAAACAGCCTCACTCCCCCCGGGCACCAACCCGCAGCCGCACATCCCCCTTTCACCACCCCTCAGCCGCAACCCCGGTGTCACACCCGCAGCCCCATCCCTTTTCACCAGCCCCATCCACATCCCGGTGCACACCCAGAGCCGCACATCCCCGGGTCACACTGCCGCACAACCCCCTGTCACCCCCTGCAAATGCACCCCACATCCCCCTGTTTAAGCCTGCAGCCCAATCCCCGGGACACCCCCATGCAGCCGCACATCCCCGCTGTCACCAGCCTGCAGCCCAATCCCCTGTACCCCCGCAGCCGCACATCCCCGGTTACAGCTCGACCGCCACCCCTTTTTACACCCGCGCCCCCCCCACTTCCCCGGGGTCACCACCTGCCAGCCGCACATCCCCCGTGTCACCACCGCGCCCACATCCCCCCGGGTCACCACCTGCAGCCCACATCCCCGGGCACCCCTGCAGCCGCACTTCCCCCCTGTACCAGCCTGCAGCCCCCACTCCCCTGTCACCAACCTGAGCCAAAATCCCCGGTGTCATCAGCCTGCAGCCGCACATCCCCGGTGTCACCAGCCTGCACCGCACATCCCCGATGTCACCAGCCTGCAGCCGCACATCCCCGGTTACCCCCTGCAGCCGCACACCCCGTGTCACCGCCCGCAGCCCCACATCCCCGGGCACCACCTCACCGCACATCCCCGGTGTCACCAGCCTGCAGCCGCACATCCCCGGTGTCACCAGCCTGCAGCCGCACATCCCCGGTGTCACCAGCCTGCAGCCGCACATCCCCGGTGTCACCAGCCTGCAGCCGCACATCCCCGTGTACCCCCTGAAACCGAATCCCCGGTGTCACCCCGCCTGCAGGCCCACATCCCCGGGGTCACCCCCTCACCCACATCCCCTGTCACCAGCCTGCAGCCCCAAACCCCGGGTTTACCACCCGCAGCCCCCACACCCCGGGTCACCAGCCCCAGCCCCCCACTCCCCTTCACCACCTCAGCCGCCATCCCGTGTCACCCCCGCAGCCCGCAATCCCCGGTGCACCCCTGCAGAAACACATCCCCGGGGTCACCAGCCTGCAAACCCCCACCCCCTTCACCACCCGCAGCCGCACACCCTGTCACCACCCCTGCAGCCGCACAACCCCGGGTTTACCACCTCAGCCCACACCCCGTACCCAACCTGCGCGCATCCCCTGTCACCAGCCTGCACCGCACACCCCCGGGGAACCCAGCCTGAGCCCCCACATCCCCGTGTCCCAAACCTGCAGCCCGGACATCCCCGGTCACCACCCCCAGCCGCCATCCCGGTTCACCAGCCTCAGCCGCCAAACCCCGGGGGTCACCACTGCACGACATCCCCGTGTCACCACCTGCAGGCACATCCCCGTTCACCGCCTGCAGGCACTCCCCGGGGTCACCCCTGCAGCCGCACATCCCCGGGCACCCGCCTGCACCCGCACATCCCGCACCACCTCACCACAATCCCCGGTTCACCAGCCCCGCACTGCACTCCCCCCCCGGTCACCCCGCAGCCGCACACCCCGGTTTTACCAGCCTGCAGCCCACATCCCGGGTCCCGCCTGCACTGCACCCACAATCCCCGGTGTCCCAGCCTGGGAGGGCCCCACATCCCCGTTTCACCACCTGCACTGCACCGCAATCCCCGGGGTTTTACCAACCGCAGCCGACATCCCCGTTCACCACCTTCACTCAGCCGCACATCCCGGTGTCACCAGCCTGCAGCGCACTCCCCGTTCACCACCCGCAGCCCCACCCCCGTGTACACCGCCTGCCCGCACATTCCCCGGTTCCCACCTGCACCCGCACATCCCCCGTTCACCCCGGCCCGCACCTCCCCGGGGTCACCACCCTGCACCGCACATCCCCGGTGTCCCCAGCCCTGCACCCGACACCCGGGGGCACCACCTGCGCCCACTCCCCCCCTTTACCCGCTGCACCGCACATCCCCCTTTTCACCAAACCCGCACGCAAACCCCCGGTTTACCACCCGCAGCCCCCACATCCCCCGGGTCCCAGCCCGCAGGGCCCCAAACCCCGGGTTTACCACCTGCAGCCGCACATCCCCTGTCACCCCCTCACTGCAGCGCACATCCCCGGTATCCCAGCCTGACTGCAGCCGCCATCCCCTGTTCACCAAACCCCGCAGCCGCACATCCCGTTCACCAGCGCACTGCAGCCCCACACCCGGGTTTACCAGCCTCAGCCGCACACCCCCCCGGTCACCACCCCCCCAACGCAGCGCAATCCCCCCTGTCACCCTGCAGCCCAAAATCCCCTTCCCCAGCCCAGCCGCCCCCAAACCCCGGGAAACCCCTGCAGCTAAACCCCCCTGCACCACCTGCAGCCCCCACATCCCCGGTTCACCACCTGCAGGCACATCCCCGTGTCACCCCTGCAGCCCAATCCCCGTTCACCCCGGGCCCGCAGCCGCACTTTTCCCCCTTGTCACCTGCCTGCAGGCACATCCCCGTTCACCTGCTTTCAGGCACATCCCCGGGGTCACCGCCGCAGCGCACATCCCCGGTGTCAACCACCTCACGCACTCCCCCCGGGGTCACCCCTAGCCCCCACATCCCCGGGGTCACCACCGCAGCCGCACATCCCCGGGGTCACCACCTGCAGGCCATCCCCCTTCACCAGACGCACCGCACATCCCGGTTCACACCCGCAGCCCACATCCCCCTTCACCCCCTGACCGCCATCCCCGTTCACCCCTGCACTGCAGCGCACATCCCCGGTTTCCCCCTCCCGCCCACATCCCCCTTCACCACCAGCCTGCAGCCGCACATCCCCGGTGTCACCAGCCTGCACTGCAGCCGCACATCCCCGGTGTCACCAGCCTGCACTGCAGCCGCACATCCCCGGTGTCACCAAGGGGCCCGCACAACCCCCGGGGCACCCCCGCCCGCAGCCGCACTTTCCCCAGTTCACCACCGCACTGCCCGCCGGGACTTTCCCCCGGGGGTCACCAGCCGCCGGGGGGCACATCCCCGGGGGGGCCCCCAGCCTGCAGGGGGCACATCCCACCTGGCCCTCGAAAAATTGGGCTTTTTATCCATCCAAGGGCAAAAGCGGAAAGTTCACCCTGAGCAAGAAGTCAGGACGGAAACAAATGCCGAGAATATTATCAAACAAAGTTTAAAAAATAAACAGGAACAAAAAAAAGGACACAACAACAGGAGCACAGGAACAACAGCATAACAGAAGGTTCAGCACAGGAACACTAGAACAATAATTCACTTTTGAAAAAAACCCTCATCGTAGAATTTAAACCCAAAAAAAAAGACCCAAAAGGAAAAATTTAAACAGCACAGAAAAAGATTAAAACAAAACAACGGGACATCAACATCGTGGATACACACAGCAACACAATAAGGAAACCCAAAACAACAGAAATTTCTTAATACTTACAACAGAACAGATTATATAGGGAATAAAAGTATAAACAAAAACCCAAATGTAGTTCAGTTTTTGTATAGTATTAAATTTTTGTGTAGTATAGTTTTAGTATAGAATAATATAAATATAAAAAAGTAAAAGTATTATTAGTATTGTAAAAATAAAATTTGTAAATTTTAATATTTTTGGTTAAAAATTGTAGTATTTTAGTATTTGTAAAAAATAGGATTTGTTTTTAAAAATTATTTTAGTATAAAATAGGAAATTTGTATAGTTAAAAATATTGTAATGTATAGTAAAATTTTATTGTTTAAAATATAGAATTGTATCTTTAGTATAAAATTTTTATTGTTTAGTATTATTTTGAAAGGATAGTATTTAAAGTAAATAGTATATTAAAAAATTTTAATTTTATAGGATTATTTTTGTATTTGTAAATTTTTTAATGTAAAAGTAAAAATATTAGTAAAGTAGTATAAAGTTAGTATTAATTTATGTTGTATTTTGTTGAAATGGTTTTTAGTATTATATTTGAAATTGTATAGTAAATTTTGAATAGGGGAAAAGTTTTTAGTAAAAGTAAAGTATTATTTTTGGATGGTGTTAGTATAGAATTAGTATAAATTTTTAAAAATAAATTTAGTATTTTATTGTATATATTAGAATAGGAATATATTTAAATATATTTAATTTTTGTATTGGAAAGGGGGTTTGTATAGAATTAGAAGAAATTTGTATTTTATATTAAAATTTGTATTTTTATGTATTTTGAATAGGGAAAAGTATTTTATTTTGTATAGTATTTGTATTTATGGTGTTTTGTAAAAGAATTAGTATAGTATTAGTATAGTATAGTATTAGTATTGTATAGTATTATTAAAATTAAAATATTCTATAGTATCAGAAAAGATACTATTATTTTAAAATTTACATTAGTATTGGGATTGTAAAAGTATTCTATAGTATTAGTATAGTATTAGTAAATTTTTTAAAATTTTAGGTTTTTCATAGTTTAAATTTTAGCATAGTAAAAAAATATAGTTTTGTTAGTGTTGTATATATAGAATTTGTATAGTTTAGTTTTAGTATAGTTAGTAAAAATATTTTGATTAAAAATTTGTATAATCAAAATTAGAGCACAGAACAGACAGGCACTTTTATCAAGCACAATCAAAACAGAAGTAATGAAACCTTGTAAAGATGTGGGGTTTTAAAACAAACAACAACACAAAATAATAAAAACAACGAAAAAATGGATCAATTTAAAAAAAATAGCAGGGGGACACAACCCCAGGATATTGGGGGAGTTTAAAACAGAGCAGAACACTGTATAGAGAGGAGACAGCACTAACACAAACAGTGTAATATCACCGATTACAACACAGGACAGGGGCAAACCAAAAAACGAGGGGAGCCATGGAGGACCCCGAGCGGGTACAAGAGGTGACATATCATTTAGGGGGCCCCCGATAAACACGCGAGTAATATAAAAATGGGGGCTCACACAAGAGGGGGTAAACATTTTTAGTAATAAAGCGGCATGGTGGGTGCAACAGGATAAAGGCAGGGGGAAAATCACCTTTTTAACACCCGGGGACATAGGCGCAGACACAGAAACCGCATCAGCTGTGTCTTCCCTAAACCCTTAATGTAATATTGATACAAAGAAAAAACAACAACAGCCCCCTAAAAAGAAAACTTTAAAACAACACAGGCAGCAGCAGCACAGCGCGGAGACCACACAGATGTATCAGAGAAGAGAAGGAAGGCGGAGGAGAAGAAGACGAGAAAAGAGCTTATAGTGTTAATTTTTTAACGTGGACGATTTTTTTCGACAAAGTTAAATTTTGGAAAGGTTTTTTTTTGTTGATTGGATTTTTTTTGATCAAAAAAGGGAAAAATAAATTTTGGTTGGGAAAATTTAGCATCAAACTATTAAGATCGCGCCTTTTTCGGCGCTTCCTGGCATTTTGGCGGGCCAAGGGAAATCAGCTTAGAGGGAAAAAGCAAAGGGGGACTGTGTTTTGCGACGTCATGACTGGGATGGGGTATTGGGGGTTTCGTTTTTGGGTGGAAAAATCCACATGACCCCTTTTTAAAATTGGAAAAGCCCTTCCTGTTCTACCCCAGTTTTTTGTGTCTGTTATCATAAAAGCAGGACGGTGCTCGGGCCTTTCAAAAAAAGCTTTAGCGAAAATGGTTTTATTGTTCCCCCACAGACAAAATTTGCTTTAGCTGTGATCATTAGAACTTAAGGAAATTAGAGATTTTTCAGATTTTAGGGAACTTAGGCGAAAAATTTTTAAAGGAGCTTTTAGCGCTGTACAGGAAAGCGGGGGGAGGGAGGGGGGGGGGCCCTTTTCGGGAAACACAGACAACAAAAAAGGGCCCCTTTAAAGGGGAGTGGATATTTGCCGCCCCGACTGTGTTTAGAGTTTAAAAAACCCCGCCAAAAGCATTGGTTTTTTTATTAAATTTTTTTGGGCCCTTTTTGGTTTAAAAAAATTACTTGTATGTTTTGCAGCCTGTTACTTAAATTAGGTACAGTTCTTTTCTAATTTAAATGCAGGTGTATTTGATAGGTCAAAAACCCCCCTTTTTTTATCTTTTATACATTTCAGATAGGGGTTTTTTTTCACCTTTGGCGCAGGCCACTTTGTTCAAAAACCCCCCTTGCACTTTAAAATTTTAATACAGCAAAATTTTTTCGTCACCGGCCAGGGTAATTTAAAGGTGCAAAAACCCCCCTTTGTTATAAAATTAAATTTTTAAATAGCTTATTGCATGTGGTTTCAGCCCTAGTTTTTTCAAATTTGCCACCCCCTACAAAAAATTTTTATTTTTAGCAAATGTTCTTTGTTTGTCATTGCTGCAAAAAAACAATTTTCCAAACTGTGTAACTTCCCGAATAGTTTTTTTGTGCTTCGTGAATCCAGTTTTTTGGCGCAGATAGCGCCCCTTGTTTTGAAGTTTGTTTTTAAGACTTAAAAATTCCCATCCAATGGGCCGTTTTAAAAACCCGGGGGCAGAAGGAAGAAAAAACTGTTGATTTTGGGCTTACGGTTTTTCCCCCCGGGCCCCATTTGACTATGAAGCGGGGGTTTTTACGAAAAAAAGTTAAAACGGCAAGGTTTTTTTAAAAAAGGGGTTAAAATCTGGGGCAACATCCCTTTTTAAAAATCGCGCCATTTTCGGCGCTTCCTGTAATTTTGGGGGCCAGCAAATCATAATTTTAGGGAAAAGACAAAGGGGGAGATTTTGTGTTCGGGCTCATGACTGGGATGTTTATGGTTGCGATTGGCTGGGAAAAAACACATGACCTCGGGTTTTTCAAAGAACAGGGGTTTCCTTTTTCAGCTCATGTCTTCAGCGATTTATAGGGAAAAGGACCCCGCTCTGCCTGGGCCAAACAGCCCCACGAAATTTTGTCTATTTCTGCACAGGAAAACCTTACTATTTCTGTGATCCGGCCAATTTAGTTAGGGTTAGAGATTTTTAAGATTATTATGTAGTTTTGCAAAAAGAAATTTTTAAAACAGCTTTTTCTGCCCGTAAAGGGCACAGGGGGGGGGGGTGGGGGGGGGGGGGGGGGGCGCCAACAACAAAAAAGGGCTATCTTAAAAAAAGAACCCTTGGGTTTAAAATTCACCAAGAAAAGTTGGGAGACAATTTTTTGTGGAATATTTTAATTTTTAAAAAGTTTGCCCATTGAAAATTTCCGGGTTTTTGGGCCCGCCTTTTCTTTTAAATTTGGATAAAAACAAACATTTCTTTAAAATGGGAGGTCTCTTTTTTAGACTTTCAAAATCCCCCCACTTTTAAAATCTTAAAAAACTTTTAAAATGGTGTTCCTTTTTTACCCAAAAAAATTTCACCTTTGCTGGTTTTTATTTTCCCCCTTTTTCCACTTAAATTAAAAAAAACCAGCAAACTTTTGTCAGCACCCGGTTTTTTTGTTTTTTAAAAATAAAACCCCCGTTTTCGTAAAAAGAAAAAATTCACAGTTATTGTTTTTTTTTCCTTTTTGCGCCACCCCGCACTGTTCATTGGAAAGCAAAAACCCTCTTCGAATTCTTTTAAACACAAACTTTTTTTTAATTTACCACAAGGGGGAATTGAAAAAGGGCAAAAAATTTTCCGTTTATTAAACAAAAACATAACAGATTTTCCCTTTTTTTTTGGGCTTTTTTTTTCGCACCCAAAACCTGTTTCATTGGAAAAAACAAAACTTCTTCGTAAATCTTAAAAAAAAAAGCAATTCTATATTCCCCCACAGGTTAATTGAAAAAGGGGCAAAAAAAACCGTTTTTAAAACAAAAAAAAACAGTTTTCGTGTTTTTTTAAAATTTTTGGCCCCATCCCCCTGGTTTTTTTGACCAGCATCTATAAAATTTCAAAAACCCCGCAATTCTTTATTCAACCACAAAGGTTTTAATGAAAAGGGGCCAAAAAAAAATACCCGGTTTTAAAATTTTTTATTAAAAATTAACCAGTTAGGGTTTTTTTTTTGATTTTTTGGGCCCCGTCCAGATTTGTTGATTAAACACCTTTAGAGTTTAAAAATCCCGGGGAAAAATTTCCCGCAAAATTTTTGTTTATGATTGGGGGTTTTAGGATTTTTCTGTGATTTTTTGCCTTTTTTTTAATTAAAAGCACTTTTTTTTTCCCCCAAAATATTCCATACCCTTCTCCCTTAAAATTTTTTTAAATTTTGAAAAATGGAGCCCCAAATTGGGGAGGTTTGGGAAGCGAAACAAAAAAAAGGGGGGGGAAAACCAAAGGGGGTAGAGGGACGAAAAGAAAAAGGTTTCTTTTTTTCCAATTTTTCTGGGGACAACCGCAATGCCAGTTGGTTCGTCAGTTGGGGGAGGACCCCCTCAAGGCCGCAAAACGCTTTGGGGTCAAAAAAGGGCCCCCTGTGAATCGTAAGAACAAAAATCGTTTGCCCAAACGTCCCTTTAGTTTTTTTAATTTCAAAAAACCCGCATTTAAACCCTTTTTTTTACCCCCCCTTTCCTCCCCCCTTCCCCAAAAAATTTAAGGGGGGGGGGGGGCCACAAAAAGTTCCCTCATCCAAAATCATCAAACATCGTCCAACATGAAGACCCCAAAATGCAAATCGTGTAACCCCCCTAGTGGGAAAAAAATCCCTTGTCCCCGAAGACCTTTTGATACAAAAAAATTGGGGGGTTGGGGTCAGAAGGCATTTTAAAAGAAACAAAAATGGATGATTTAGTCTGGGTCGGGACGCCCATTTCTGAAGCCATCAGGAAGGGAAAGGGAAGGGCGGCCCGGGCCCAATCCGGCCCCAAAAAACCCGGGGGGGGTTTTTTCGGAAAACGCCTTGCAAATGCCCCCCTTTCTTGAAACCCGCAGCTTTGGATGGGAGAAAGTCAGGGACGAAACCCAAATCACCCGTTTTTGAAGATGAAAAATGATGAAACGGGCCATTTGGCATTTTTTTCCAAATTTTTTCCTTTTTTTCCCCTTTCCGCCCAGAATTTTTCTTTTCGGAGGGGCTTTTATCAGTGGAAAGGGGGGGGAAGAAAGATGGGGGGGTAATGTAAAAAACGGGTCCCCGCCCAAAAAGGGGGAAAGGGGGGTCCAGAAGTCCGCTGATAAAGATTTCCGCCAGCCAAAGGGGTCAAAAGGGAAAAACCCCCCCAAACCCCCTTTTAAACGCCCCCAAAAGGTTTCCCGGGGCCCCCCCAAGCCGGGGGCCTTCCCTTTTAGGAAGCCTCTTTATTTTAACCCCGGGGATGGGCAAAATTGACCCCCCCTTTTTTTTCCCTTAAAACGCAAAGTAGAAAGGAAGAACCTTTTAAATGGTTAACCACCACCCCAACCAAGTCTAGTCACATGCACGGAAAGGGGAAAGAGGATGAAATGGAGGGGAAATTTTTTTGGCCAAAAAAATAAGGCCGGCCGACGGGGGGGGGCCCGGGGACCCTCCAAACCCCCAACTGTTTACACCCCTCCTTTGGTTCCCCCCCCGCCCAAAAAACCCTCCTCCTCCAGACCCCCCCCCCCCCCCCCACCCCTACCAAGCGTTCCTCAGGGGCCCCCTGTCTCTCAGGGGTATTTTGTTCAGGGAAAATTCAATTTTCCCCCCTTCCGCTTCCCGCCTTTTCCCCCCACCGTTTGCCGCCCCCCCAAAGGGGGGAAACCAAAACCCGCCCCAAAACCCAATGAGAACCCCCCCAAACCCCCCAAACCCCCCCCCCTCCTTACCCCCGTTTTGACGAACCCCTGGCCAAAAGCCCCTCCCAAACGGCCCTTTTAAAACAAAAAACCCCGCCCTTTTTTCCCCCCTTTCCCGGTTTTTGGGAGCCCCGAAAAAAAAAAAAAAAAAACAAAAAAATTTAACCCAAAAAAAAAAAAACCCCCCAAAAAAAACCCAAAAAAAAAAAAAACCTTTGAAAATTTAAAAAAAACCCCCTTTTGCCAAAAAAAGGCCCCTCTTTTGGGCCCTTTGGAAATTTTTTGCCTTTTTTTTTTTCCTTTTTTTTTTTTTTTTTTTTAAGGGGGGACAAAAGATGGGTTCCCCCCCCACCCGTTCCCATGGCCCCCCTTTTTTCCCCGACCAATACCCAAAACCAGCAGGCATTTCTTTGCCAGAAAGCCGTCCCGCCCTGGCCAGAAAACCGTGTCATCCCAAAATTTCAAAAACGCGTTTTCTTTCATCTTTTGGCCGGAAAAAGTCCAAACTCCCCCCCGAAAAAAAATGGGCTAAATAAAACCCCGGCCGGGCTTTAAAAAATCTCTGTGAAAAGCCACTGGGTAGTTGGGTGGAATTTTCTTTTTTGGGTTTTTAAAGGTGGCCCCCCTACGGGCCCCGGCGCAAAAAGCCTTCAAAAAAACTTTGGGGGGGGGATGGTGCAAGGAGGGCTCTTTTTCCCCCCCCCAAAGGGCCTCTGGGGGGCCCTCACGGCCCCGAGAAACCAGGGGGGACCCTTTTTTGAAAATTAAACTTTTTGGAGAACCCTCCACCCCACCCCGGTTTTGGAGAGTGGACGGCTTTTAGCAACGAGACCCCCCAAAACGCTGGCTTGGGGAAAAAGAAAAATTTTTGCCAGGCAAGGTTTTGGGGGCGATAAAAAGGCGGGAAAAAAAAACTGGCTGGGCCCCCCTTTTTAAGGGGATCCCCCCCCCCCCGGTTTAAAGGGGGAAGGCCCCCCCATCCCTTGCCTGACACACATGGTTAAAAACCCCTTTTGTCCAGTTTTAAAATTTTCTAAAAGAAAAAATAACCCCGGGGTTTCTTTTTGGACTGCCGCTTTAAAAAGGCTCAAAAGGTCTGAGTTTCCCCCACTTTTCCCCTTTCCCCCCTTTCTTTGTCCCACCTTTGGTTCAAAAATTCCGGTCGGCCTTTTCCCCCTTCCCAAAAACCTTTCCCCCTTTTTTGTTTCAACCGGCCCTTTTCCCCCTTTTAATTTTTCCGCCCTTGGGCAAAACACCCAAGCCCTTACCCCTGGTGCCTCCTGACCGAACCCGGGGGTGTTTGGGCCCCCCCGGGGGGCCTGGGGGTCGCCCTCCCTTTTCCGTTTTTAAGGAAGGGAACTCCTGGTCGGTCGGGCCTTTCCCTGTCAAAATAAACTTATTTTCTTATTTTGGAAAATCGGGTTTGGCCTTCCCCCGGTTTCCCCCAAAAAAAAAAACCGGGCCAGTTTCCCGGAAAAAACGGGCTTTTTTTTTCCTTCCCAAACCCCAACCCAATTTTCCAAATTTTATCGGGCTTCCCAAGGGGAGGGCTTTGGGGCCGGGGTATGCAAGGTGGGGCCAAATTTCCCGCTTAAGGGCCGCACACTTGGGCCCCCAAAACAGGGTGGGGAACCCCCGGGGCCCGGGGAGGCCCCCCAAAGGGGGGGAGGGGGAGAAAAAATTCCCGACCCGGGGTGTTACCGGAAAAAATTTCCCTCCTTTTTTTGGCCGGAATTTTTAAAAAGGGGGGGTAAAAGAAAAAGGATGTTTGTTTACCCCACCGGGGCTTGGGAAAAAGGGCCCCCTTTCCCCATGATCTTGGTGGTATTTTCCCCCAAAACATTCTTGCCCCTTAAGGCCCAACAAAATTAAAAAACAATTCAGGGGGCCCCCCCCCCGGTCCCCCCCCCCCCCCAACCCCCCCCCCCCTTTCCCCCCCAAATAAAAGGGTTTCCCCCCCCCCCCCCCCAGGGTTCCCCGCGTTTTCCCCAAAATGTCCCCCCCCCCCCCCCCCTTCCCCCCTTCCCCCAAATGCCCCCCCGGTAACAACTAGGCCCCATGGCCCGCCCCCTCAGGAAGACCCCCTTCCAGCGAAGGAAGGGGGGGGAGAAGGCCTAATGGGGACCCGGGTTCCAACCCTTTTTTTCCCCTTCCCCATTCTTTTTTGCCAGGGCCCCCATACCCCCAGAGACCAGGCCCTTTTTTAAATTTTATGGTGCAAATAACCCGGTATCAAAAACCGAAAAGGTTTTTCTTTCCCCTTTTCCCAACCCAAATTAATTCGGATCCCCAAAATGGACAATTGGGGGGTTTCCCCTTTTTCGGCCTTTTGGTTGGGGGTTTTTTCCCGGGGGCCCCAAACAGGCCCCCGGAATATCGAGCTCCTTCCGCCACAAACCAAAAAGGGTGGCATTCAGACAAAGTTTGGAAACCCCCAAAAAATGGGGTCGGGTTTGAACCTTTCCCTCAAAATGAATTTAACATGGAGGGGGATTTTGTGGCCCCAAAGCCAATCAAAAACCCAAAAAAAAAAAAATTTTGCCGGGCCAAAAAATTCCAACCAAACCTCCCAAAACCCAAAAAAACCCGGGAAAACTTTATTTTAAAAAAAAAACCCCTTAACCGAAAGTTTTTATTCCCCAACCCAAAAGTTAAATTTTGGCCTGGGTTTTTGGGGGGGGGGAGGGGTAAAAGACAGAAGGTTTCCCCTGACCCCCCCGTTTCCCCCCTTTACCTCCCCCCCTCCCCCCTTTTTCCCCCCTTTCCTGTTTGAAAAGCCTTTTTTGAGGGAGGTTTCTTAAATAAAAATAAATTAAAGGGTTCCCTTTTAAACAGAAATGGGCTTTAAGTTGGATTTCTCCATTTTTTCCCCAATTTTTTTTAAAAAATTTGGGCTTAGAAGAAGGTCAAAAAATTTAAAAAAAATTTTTTTGGGGGGGGTTTTGCGGTGACATGCAGCAATACTACAGGTCCTATTTTAAAAAAAAAATTTTGTTTCTAACATAAATTTGTTCTTCACAATTGTCAAAATGACTCAAGGGTCATTTTTTTTGAATTTTTGGGGGGATTTTGCTTTTTTGAAATGCGCTTTTCTAAAAAGGTTCCCCATTATAAAAAAAAATTTTGTTCTAAAACGACATTTTTTTTTCACAATTGTCAAAAGTGGTCAAGGGGTTTTTTGTTTTGAATTTTTGGGGGGTTTTTTTCTTGAAATGCAGCTAGATTATAGGTCCCATTTTTTTAAAAAATTGGTTTCAAAAGGAAAAATTTTGGGTTTTCGTTTAAATTTTCAAATTTGGCTCAAGGGTGATGGGGTTTCTGTCAGAAAACCCGGAAAAAGGGAGGCACTGTTTAAAGGGGAAAAATTTTTTGCAAAATTTCTTGTTTTTTTCAAGGGTCTTTTTTCAGAAATAGCAAAACCCCGTTCTGAGGAAAAACCCATTTAAAAACAATTTTTTAAAAAAAAAAGAGAAAAAAGACATGGGGGGATTCCCTTTCCTTTTTTTAAAAATTTTGTTTTCTAGAATTTTAAAATACTTTAAAAAAAAGAAAAATTTTCAAATAGCTGGTAAAAAAATTCCTATGAATTTACAAAGGGGGGGTACAGGAAAAAAACATGAATAGATGTGGTTACCCCGGACCCGATATTTGTCTTGTCCAGTTCAACTAAAATGGTGGTTTAAAAAACTCCTTTTTTGGCACTTTTTAATTTTTTTGGGGGCATGCAAAGGGTTTTTAAAGGGGCAGGCCTTTTGGTAAAAGGGCAGGGATAGTGAAAAAGGTGTGTGTTTTTTTTTCTGTGGGGCTTTTATAAAAAAAGTGTGTTGCCTAAGATGTAGCCCCGTACCCCCTTTTTGTTGGGTTTTTAATTCCAGCTTCTCCGCCCTGGGTTTGGTGTAAGAATGAAAAGGTGTTGTTTTTTTCTTTCCCATAGACTTTAATGGTCATCGGGGATTATCTATTATGACTATCGGAAAATCGTTTTTGGGTAATTGACGATTTTTCGACTTTCGCCCGATGACGATAGTCGCGTTTAAACGTCAAAACACTACTGTGATGAGAGATATCTGGAATTAATGATGATGAGTAGAAAATCTGGGATTACTGATGATGGTTGATATTGGGGGTTACTGATGATGAAAAGAAATCTGGGGGTTTCTGAGATGATTTAGATATCTGAGTTTTGATGAGTAGATATCTGGGAAATTTCTGATGGGTTGATATCTTGGGATTACCCGATGATGAGTTTGATATCTGGGGATTTGATGAGTAGAAAATCTGGGATTACTTTTGGTGAGTTTATATCTGGGGATTAAAAAATTTAGGAGATATCTGGGGTTACTTTATGATGAGTAGATTTTTGGGGTTACAGATGATGAGCAGTACTTGGATTACTGATGAGTAGAATTTTTGGGATTACTGTTTATAGATTTTCTGGGTTTATGAGGGTGAGTAGATATCTGGGGGTTTTTTTTTTTTTTTTTTTTTTTAGTTAGATTTCTGGGTTACTGATGATGAGGAGAAAATCTGGGGGTTTTTCTGTTTAGAGGGATATCTGGGATTACTGATGATGAGAAGGGGAAAAATTGGGGGGGTTTCTGGGTGTGAGTAGATATCTGGGGGAAATTTCTGAGATGCCAGATATCTTGGGTTTTTGTTGATTTAATCGATATCTGGGATTTTTGATGTGGAAAATATTGGGATTGTGTGAAAGAGTAGATATCTGGGATTAAAGATGATGAGGGATATTGGGTTAAAGTTTTATGATTTGAAAATCTGGGATTTCTGATTATGAAAAGTATCTGGGATTTCTGATGATGAGTAGATTTTCTGGGGGTTTCGGTGATGAGAGAATATCTGGGGTTACTGTTTATGGTAGTTTTCTAGGGATTACTGATATGGGGGAGATATTTTTGGGGATTACTGATGAGTAGTTTTCGGGGGTTTTTTTTTGATGATGATATATATTGGGGGAAATTTGATGTTTAGCAGATATCGTGATTAATGATGAATGATTTCTGGGTACTATTGATTTATTAGGAGATATTTGGTATTATTGATTTATGGTGGAAAATCTGGGATTTTGAGGAAAAGGAGGGGAAATGGGTTTTCTGATTTATGGGTCAGATATCGGGAATTTTGTGATTGGTTTGATATTGGGATTTTTGATGATGAGTAGATATCGGGTTTTTTATGATGAATGTATCTGGGATTAATGATGAGTAGATATCTGGATTACTGATGGTGGGGTTGGGTATCTGAGATTACTGATTTTGTTGGGTTTTTGGGATTATGATGGTTGATATCGGGATTTTCTGTTTATGGTTGGTATTGGGGTTTTCTGGGTGAGTAGACTTTTGGGTTTTCTGATGATGAGTAGATATCTGGGATTTTCTGATGGGAGATATTGGGATTATGGGGATGAGTAGATATCTTTGGGGTTATGGATGAAGGGGCAGATACTTCGGTTACTGTTTAGTAGAAAATTTTTGGGATTTAAAGATGAGTAAAATTTTCTGGGATTAAATGAAAGTTGGGGTAGATATTGGGTTTACTGTTGAGTGATTTTTGGGAAATTTTGATGTGAGGGATATTTTGGGATTTTCTGATGATTAGGAGATATCTGGGATTTCTGTTTATGAGGGGATATTGGGGATTACTGATTATGAGGTGATATCTGGGATTACTGATTATGAATAGATTTCTGGGGGGTTACTGATGATGGGCTCGATATCTGGGGGTTAGGATGATTGGGCAGGGGTATCTGGGATTGTGATGATGAGTAGTTTTCTGGGTTTACTGATGGGGTAGTAGATATCTGGGGGGTTACTGTGATGAGTAGTATCTGGGATTAAATGATTATGAATTTGATATCTGGGATTACTGATGATGAGTTTTAAATATCTGGGATTTTCAGTTTATGAGGGAAAATATCTGGGATTAAAGTTTATGGGGTAGATATCTAGGATTTCTTTATTTATGAGGAGTATTGGAAATTTCTGATGAGTTGGGTATCTGGGATTTTTGATGATGACCGATATCTGGGATTACTGTTTATTGGGTATATTTTCTGGGAATTCTGATGATGAGTAGAAAAACTGTGATTTGTTTAACAGATATTGGTTTTATTGATGATGAGGAGATATTGGGATTATTGATGTTTAGTTTTGATATCTGGGATTTTCTGTGAAAAGGAGAAAATGGGGTTACTGATGATTTATCGATATCTGGAAAAATTTTCGTGATGAGTAGAAAATCTGGGAATTTTGATGATGAATAGAATCTGGGATTACTGATGAGAGATATCTGAGATTCTGATGATGGAGGGAGATTTTGAGTTTACTGATGAGTTGATATCTGGGGTTATGATGGTAGTTTTCTGGGAATTTGATGAGTTAGATATTGGGATTTCTGTGAGTTGACATCTGGGATTACCTTTTGGGTGATAAATAGTAAACTGGGATTAATGATGAGGAAAATTTTTGGGATTACTGATGATGAGTTGGTTTTCTGGGGGTTTCGGATGTGGCAGTTTCTTCGGATTACTGATGGTAGATAATTTTGGGGGTTTTTGATGGGGCAGATAAACTGGGGTTAATGATGATGAGTAGATTTCTGGGTTACTGTTGAAATAGAATCTGGGATTTAAATGATGATGGGGATATCTGGGAAATTTCTTTATGATGAGGAGATATCTGGGATTATGTTTTATGAGAAGATATCTGGGATTTTCTGATGTTTTGGGAGATATTTTGGGATTATGATGGTTTACCAGATTTCTGGGGTTACTGATGTGACTCGATATCTGGGAAAATTTTTATGGGTGGGGCGATATCTTGGGGTTGCTTTATGATGAGTAGATATCTGGGATTATTGATGATGAGTAGATATCTGGGATTAAATGTGATGAGTAGATATTGGGTTTTTGATTATTTAATAGATATCTGGGGTTTTTGATTTATGAGTAGATATCTGGGAAATTTTCGGAAAGATGAGGGAAAATATCTGGGGGGTTACTGATGATGAGGGGATTTCTAGGATTATGATGATTTAGGAGAAAATTGGGATTACTGATGAGTAAAAATTTTCTGGGATTACTGGATGATAAAAAACCCGATATTGGGATTCTGAGTTTTACTATATATTTGGGGGAAATTTTGATGATGAGTAGATATCTGGGGGATTACTGATGAAAGGGTATTCGGGGATTTTTGTGATGAGGGGGGTATTGGTATTATTGATGATGAATTTGTATTTTGGGTTATGATGAAAAGGAGAAAAAATGGGAATTTCTGTTGGGTGTTTTAGATATCTGGGAAATTTCTGATGATGGGGTAGATATTGGGTTTTCTGATGATTAGTTTGAATCTGGGGGTTACTGTTTAGTAGATAAACTGGGTTTTTGATGAGGGTTTTTTGGGTTTTCTGATGATGAAAAAGATATCTGGGATTAATGTTGGTTTAATAGATATCTGGGATTACTGATGATGAGAGATATTGGGGTTAATGATGAGAGTGTTTTTGGGGGTTTTCTGATGATGAGTAGATATCTGGGATTATGATTATGACCAAGATTTTCTTTTGGGTGACTGATGGGAAGTAGATATCTGGGATTTCTGATTTAGTAGATATCTGGGGTTTCTGATGGTGACCCCTTATCTGGGAATTTCTGGTTTATGAGTAGATAAATTGGGGGTTATTTATGATGAGTAGTTTTATGGGGTTTCTGAGAGGAGTATTGGTTTTTTTTGTTTATTTTGGGGGGATAAAATTGGGATTATTGAATTTATGAGGAGGGTATTTTGGGATTATTGATGATGAGGAGAAATCTGGGATTACTGATGAAAAAGAGAAAACTGGGGTTACTGTTTATGAGGAAATATCTGGGATTTTTTGGGTGTTTTAGGAGGGTATTGGGATTATTGATGATGGGGGATATCTGGGGGTTATTGATGATGAGGGGGAATAAAACTGGGATTACTGATGAAGAGGGGGGGAAAACGGGGTTATGATGATGTAGAAAATCTGGGATTTTCGGATGTGAGTAGATATTGGGGGTTTCGGATGATGAGAAAATATTGGGGGTTTTCTGAAAGATGAGCAGATATTGGGATTATGAGATGAGGGAAAATTTTCTGGGATTACTGATATGGGCAGATATCTGGGGATTACTGTGAAAGGGGGGTTTCCCGGGGTTACAAGATGATGCCAGGGTTTTTGGGATTTTCCCTTGAGAAAGGGGATATCGGGGTTTCTGTTTATGAACCCGAATTTTTGGATTTAATGATGATTTTAGATTTTTGGGAAGACTGTTTATGAGTAGATATCTTTGGGGTTTTCTGTTTAGTAGATTTCCCGGGATTAAATGATGATGAGCAGATATTTGGGGGTTACTGATGATGAGGGGAAAATTTTTGGGATTACTTATGATGAGGATATATCTGGGTTAATGAGAGGTAGATATTGGGGTTTTCTTTGAGGGAAAATATTTGGGATTACTGAGATGAATGGGTATTCCCGGGATTTTCTGTTTATGATTTAATAGATATCTAGGATTACTGATTTATGAGGAGAAAATTTTTGGGAAAATTTTTTTGATGAGCAAAATTCTGGGATTAAAGTTGTTTAATATATTTCTGGGATTTTTGATGATGAGCAGATAAACTGGGATTACTGATTTATGAGTAGATATCTGGGATTACTAAGATGAGTAGAAAATTGGGATTGGATGTGAGTAGATATCTGGGATTACTTTATGTTTTGGGAGGTTTTCTGGGATTTTTTGAGTTAAAATATGTTTGGGGTTATGATGATGGGAGATATCTGGGATTACTGGGTGGGTGAGTAGAAAATCTGGGATTACTGGGTGTTTTGGGGGGAAGGGTATCTGGGATTATGATGATGACCAGATATTGGGATTAATGGTTTATGAGAAATATTGGGGGTTACTGAAGATGGTAGATATCTGGGGTTTTCTGGTTTATGGGGCCGTATTTGGGGTTACTGATGATGACTGATATCTGGGAATTTTACTGATTTTTGAGGGAGATATCTGGATTTTGTGAGGGGTAGATTTTTGGGTTTTCTGATGTGAGTAGATATCTGGGGGTTACTGAAAGTTTATTTGATTTTTGGGGTTACCTGATTTTTGAAAAAGATTTCTGGGGTTACTGATGTGAGGGGAAAATTCTGGGTTTTCAGATGATGAGAAGATATTGGGATTACTGGGTGATGAGTAGTATTAGGATTATGATGATGAGGGAGGGTAAACTGGGTTTTCTGGGTGGGGTAGATTCTGGGTTTAATTTTTTATGACCAGATATCTGGGATTATGATGATGACTATTTCTGGGAATTCTGGGTGGGTGAGTAATTTCTGTGATTACTGGAAAAAGATATTTGGACTATTGATGATGAGGAGATACTGGGGATTATTGATGGGTGAGTAGTTTTCTGGGATTATGTTTAAGAGGAGGGGAAAAATGGGTTTACGATGTGATCAGATATCTGGAATTATGGGTGATGAAATAGTATCTGGGATTACTGTTTTATGAATTTGATATTGGGATTTAAATGATGAGTAGATATCTGAGATTTCTGATGATGAGTATTATCTGAATTTCTGATGAGTAGATTTTCTTGGGTTTTCTGATGAGTAGTTTTCTGGGGAAATTTTGATGATGAGTGATATCTGGGGTTATTATGAGGGAAAACATCGGGGGTTACGATGATGAGTAGAAATTTTGGGATTTTTGATGAGGGGGATATTGGGGGTTAAATGATGATGAGTAGGGTATCTGGGATTTTGGATGATGAGCAGATACTTCGGGGTTACGATGGTAGATTTCTGGGGGTTACTGATGAGGGAGATAAACTGGGATTACTGATGATGAGTAGTTTTCTGGGATTAAATGTTTTAGAGATTTTCTGGGATTACTGATGGGAGGGTAAACTGGGATTTTTTGATGTTTAGGAGATATCTGGGATTTTGATGGGTGAGAAATATCTGGGATTTATGAAGATGAGTAGATATCTGGATTACTGATGATTTACCAAGTATTGGGTTTTCTGGGTGATGACCCCGTTTTCTGGGATTATTTATGATGAGCAGATTTTCTGGGGATTTCCTGATGATGGTGAAATCTGGGATTTTGATGATGAGTGATATTTGGGATTTCTGATGATGAGTAGATATTGGGATTAATGATTATGAATAGATATTTTGGGATTACTGATTTGAGTAGATAATTTTGGGAAATTCGGATGATGAGAAGATATTGGGATTACTGATGGGTTTAGTAATTTTCTAAAGGGTTAGGGTGATGAAGGGGGAATCTGGGATTACTGATGAGTAGATATTTTGGGTTTTCTGATGTGACCAATATCTGGGGAAATTTCTGTGAGATATATATCTGGGGAAATTTTGATGAGAGTAGATATCTGTGATTTCCCGTTTAAAAAGATAAATTTTTACTATTGATGATGAGGAGATATCTGGTATTATTGATGATGAGTAGATATCTGGGATTACTGATGAAGAGGAGAAAAAATTTGGGGTTACTGATGAAAGATTCAGATATTGGAATTACTGAGATGAAAGATATTGGGTTTTTGATGTTTAGTTTGATATTGGATTACTGATGGGTAGATATCTGGGAATTTTGATGAGGGGATATCTGGGAAATTTCTGATTTTTGAATTTGATACTGGGATTTGATGTTTAGTAGATATCTGGGATTAAAAGATGATGGGTGAATCTGGGTTTAATGTTTAGAGTAGATATTTTGGGGGTTTAATGATGATGAGTGATAAACGGGATTACTGATTATGACCAAAATATCTTGGAATGGGTGATGATTTTGGTTGGGTATTGGGAATTTTTTGATGAGTTTTGATTTCTGGGATTTCTGATGGGGGACCATATATCGGGGTTTTTCTGATGGGTGAGTAGTTTTCTGGGATTTTTGATGATGTGTAGATATCTTGGGGTTACTGTGAGGAAAATATTTTGGTATTATTGATGATGAGGAGATATCTGGGATTATTGATGATGAGGAGATATCTGGGATTATTGATGATGAGGAGAAATCTGGGATTACTGATGAAAAAGAGAAAACTGGGATTACTGATGATGAGGAGATATCTGGGATTACTGATGATGAGGAGATATCTGGGATTATTGATGATGAGGAGATATCTGGGATTATTGATGATGAGGAGAAATCTGGGATTACTGATGAAGAGGAGAAAACTGGGATTACTGATGATGAGTAGATATCTGGGATTACTGATGATGAGTAGATATCTGGGATTACGGATGATGAGCAAAATATCTGGGGAAATTTGATGTTTAGCAAAATATCTGGGATTAATGATGTTTAAGGGAAAAAAAATCTGGGATTAAGTGATGAGCCCGATTTTTGGGGGTTACTGATGGGGAGGAGGGGTTTCTGGGATTACAAGATTTTATGACCAGGGTATATAGGGTTACCGATGTTTAAAGGGATATCTGGGATTTATGATGATGACCAGATATCTGGATTTACTGATGGGTTAGGGAGATATTGGGGAAAAATGATGATGAGTAGATTTTCTGGGTTTTCTGGTTTTGGGAGATACCTGGGTTTCTGTTGATGAGAGTTATCTGGGATTATGATGGTTTAGTGGGTTCTGGGATTTTCTGGTTTTTGAGCGATAAACTGGGTTTACTTATGTTGAGGAAAATTTTTGGGTTTACTGATTACTGGTAGTTAATCTGGGTTTACCCAATTTAGTAGTTTCTGGGAAAATTTCTGAAAAGATGAATGGAAACTGGGAATTTATGTGGTTTTAAATTGGGTATCTTTGGTTTTTTTTGGAAAAGATGAAAGGGGATATTGGGGGATTAATATGAGCAGATTTTGGGGTTATGGGTTTTGGGGAAAAAATTTTTCGGGATTACTGTTGGGTGAGAGATATTTGGGGTTTCTGATGATGAGTAGGGTTTCTGGGGGTTTTTTAATGATGGTAGTATCTGGGATTTTCGGAAAGTTTAGTAGATATCTGGGAATTACTGATGATGAGTTGGGTACTGGGATTATGTTGAGTTTGGGTTTGTGGGATTACTATGATGAGGGGGTTATTTTTGGGAACTGATGAAAGAGGAAAATATCTGGGTTTTCTGATGGGTGAGGAGATATTGGGGGTTAAATGGGGGGGTGATGACCAGATATCTGGGATTAATGATGATGTGTAGATATCTGGGGATTTAAATGGGTGATGACCAGATATTGGGATTACTGAGATGACCAGAAAATCTGGGATTAATTTATTTTAAAGAGTAAATATCTGGGATTAACTGATGAAACAGGATTCTGGGATTTTTGATGGATGGGTAGAAAATTTTGGGATTACTGTGATGGTAAAACCCAAACTTTTGGGGTTACTGTTTAAAGAATAAAAATCTGGGGGTTTTCTGGATGATGAGTAAAATTTCTGGGGGTTTTCTGTGATGAGCGTTTTTCTGGGAAATTTCTGTTGGTAGATTTTCTTGGTTTACTGATTGATGAGTAGTATATGGGATTTTCCTTTTAAAGGAATGGAAATAGGGGGTTTTTCGGTTACTTTTATGAATTTGATTTCTGGGGGATTTACTGGGCTTGAGTTGCCCATCTTGGTTTTCCCGATGATTTTCTTTTTTTTCTTTGGGTTTGGGTTTTTTGAGCAGTTTTTGGGTTTTTCTGTTGGTAGATTTCTGGGAAAATTTCTTTATGATGGTAGATATCTGGGGATTTATTTTATTGATGGGAGAATATCTTTGGGAAATTTTCTGATGGTAGATTTCTGGGAATTTTTGAAATGATGATAGAGGCTGGGGATTAATGTTGAGGGCCAGGTATTGGGGTTTACGTTTTTGATGAGTTTGATTCTGGGATTTTTTGGGTGAATAGAATTTTCTGGGGGATTACTGAGGTCGGCTAGATATCTGGGAATTTCTAATGAAAAGAATAGATATCTTGGGGTTAATGTTCCCGTTAAAATTTTTCTGGGAAATTTCTGTTTTTTGGATAAAATTTTTTGGGATTAATGTTTTTGAGTGATATCTGGGTTTTTGATGATGGGGTATCTGGGAAATTTGGGGATGGGGTAGGTTTTCAGGGATTTTGTGATTGAGGTGTTTCAGGGTTTTCTGATGTGAATTTGATGTCTGGGGTTACTGATGATGACCAAAATATCGGGAAATTTTGTTTATGACTAGATATCTGGGTTTCCTTCTTTTGAGGAAATATCTGGGTTTCTGAGGGTGAGTAGATTTTGGGGTTTTCTTGATTTATGAGGGTTTTCTGGGATTTCTTTTAAAAGATGAGGAGATATTTGGGATTTTTGATGTGGAGTCGTAAACTGGGAAATTAAGAATTTATGAGTTTTGATATTTTGAAAAATTACTGGGTGATGAGGAGATTTTCTGGGTTTAAATGAGGGTGAGGGTTTTCTGGGGATTATTGATGTTGGGAGTAAACCCCGGGTTATTGATGTTTTGGGAGATTATGGGGGTTAATGTGGTGGTTGAAAATTCGGGATTATGATTTTTGTTTTGGAATTTCTGTTGATTTGGGTTTTTTTTTCGGGGTTTCTGAGGCTTTTATCCCTTTGGGAAATGATTTTATGATAGATATTGGAATTTATGAAAGAATTTAGGAGGGTTTCCCGGAATTACTGATGATTTAGGAAAATATTGGGTTTTTCTGATGTTTAATTGTTTTTTGGGATTTATGATTTATTTACTTTGATTTCGGGGGGTTTCTTTTTGTTTAGGAGTTTTTTGGGGAATTTAAAATGATGAGTAGATATCTGGGGGTTTCTGAAAGTTGGGGTAGATTTTCTGGGTTTTCTGTTTACTAGATATCTGGAATTAAATGATGATGAGTTAAAATTTTCCGGGGGGCAATGCCCGTTTTAGTAGATTTCTGGGATTTTTCTGATGGGTGAGTAAAATTTTCTGGGATTATGAAAGATGAGTAGAAAATTTGGGTTTTTTCTGATGATGAGGGGATATCTGGGAAATTTCTGATGATGAGGGGGATATTTGGGAAATTTCTTGGTGTTTTTTTAAGGGAGAACATCTTTGGGGGAAAATTTTTTTCCTTTTATGAGGAAAATATCTTGGGTTATGAAAGATGGGGGAGGGTATCTGGGAAATTTTGATGAAGGGGAGGGTATCGGGAATTTTACCCAGAGGGAAAGACTAGATTTTCTGGGAATTACTTTAAAGATGACCTTTGATATCTTGGATTAATGATCAGTAGAAAATTTTGGGATTAATGATTTTATTTAGTTGAAAATTTTGGGGATTACCCGATGATAAATGATTTCTGGGTTTTTGTTGATGAAAGGGATATCTGGGATTTCTGATGATGAAAATTTGTTTAGGGGTTTTTCTGATGATGGAGGGTTTTTGGGGGGATTACTGTTGTTTTAGAGATTCGGGATTTCTGAGGTGGACTAAGATATCTGGGAAAATTTAAAAGATGGTGATAGATATCTGGGAAAATTTTTTTAGATGAGGGAGATATCTGGGGGTTACTGATGTTTTGTTGATATCCCGAAAGGTTTTCTGATTTAAATTTGGTAGATATTTTGAGTTTACTGATGATAAATTATTTGGGGTTTTTGGGGGTTTCTGGATGTGGGAGTTTTCTGGGAAAATTTTGATGATGAGCCGAAAAATTGGGAATTTTGATGAAAAGTTTGGGTATCTAGGATTTCTGAATTTTTTGGTTAAAATTTTTTGAGATTACTGCTTTTGGTTTAAAATCTGGGGGTTATTGATGAGGGTTTTCTGGGTTTTTTATGTTTAAAGGGAGGTTTTTTGGGGGTTACTGAAATTTTTTAAAGGGGTAGTTCTAAAGGGTTTTTCTGTGGGTTGGTTTTTATTGGATTAATGAAAGGTAGTTTTGGGGAATTAATTTATGAGTAGAATTTTTGGGATTTTTATGATGAGGTCTTTCTTGGGGTTTTCTGTTTTAGGGTGAATTTTGGGTTTTTTGGTTTTTATTTTAGAGCTTTTCTGGGAAATTTTCTGGTTGAAGAGTAATATCTGGGTTTAAAGTTGTTTAACTAGATTTCTGGAAATTTTGATGAAAAAAATAGATTTTCTGGGAAACAAATGCTGTTTAGTTTGATATTTCGTGATTATGATGAGGGATAAACTTGGGGGTTACGAAAGATTTAGTAGATATCGGGGAAAATTAATGAGTGGAGATATCGGGGTTTACTGTGAATTTTAGTGAAAATTTTGGGATTACTTGGGTTTATTTAATTTGATATCTGGGAATTTTCCGATGAAGGGGATATTTTGGGATTAGATTTAGGAATATCTGGGAAATTTTGATGTTTTATAGATATTTTGGGGAATAATTTTTGAAAAGAAAAAGATATCTGGGATTTTTCTGATGAGGAATTTTTTTGGGTAAATTTTTTTTTGGGGGGGATATCTGGGGGGAATTTTTCTGAGAAAAAGTTGTATCTGGGGAAAATTTTGGGTGGGGGAGGGAAAATTGGGGGGTTATGATTTAAAGACCCAGATATTGGGATTACTGATTGGGGTAATTTCTTTGGGAATTTAATTTTTATGGGGTGAGGAGTTTTCTGGGATTCCTTTTGATGAGGAGTTAAATTTGGGGTTAAAGTGATGGGAGGTATCTGGGATTATGGGTTTGAAAAGGGAGGTTTCTTGGGAAATTTCTGATGATTTGGGCTAGATTTTCGGGGGTTTAAAGAAAAGATGGTGTTTTATTGGGGTTTTCTGATGATGAGTAGATATTGGGGATTTCTGTTGGTAGATACCCGGGATTAATTTATGATGAGTTTGATTTTCTTTGGGGTTACGGGAAAGATGAAGTAGATAAACTGG
>JAODAL010052041.1:0-26254 GCA_025379985.1 Phyllomedusa bahiana
GAAAATTTTTAACAGGGGTGAAAGTATATTTAAAATTTTTTTGGGGGCATGTAGCTGTGAGATACAGCAAAAATCTGGCCCTTTGGAACAGAAAGTGGTCAAAGTCATTTCTCCCTCACAATTTTTAACGTGGTGAAAAGTCATTTTTAAAATTTTTTTGGGTCTGTGCTTTGAAATGCAGAAATACTACGGGTCCTATTATAAAAAAAATGTTTTTTTTAAAAGCATTTGTTTTACAATTAAACCAAAGGGGCTAAAAGGGTCATGTTTAAATTTTTGGGGGGGCATTTTGCTTTGAAATGCAGCAAACAAAAGTTATTCTAAAAAATGTTGTTTCTAATAGACATTTGTTTTTTACAATTGTCAAAAGTGGCTCAGGGTTTTTTTTGAATTTTTGGGGAATTTTGCTGTGCATGAGCTTACTAAGGTCCTTTTAAAAAATTTTGTTTTAACAGACATTTTTTCTTCAAAATTTTGCCCAAAAGTGGCTCAAGGTCTGCTTTGAATTTTTTGGGGGGCATTTTTGCTGTGCATGCACTATACTTACAGGTCCTAGTCTAAAAAAAATTTTTTTTCTTTCTAAACAGAATTTGTTTCACAATTGCCAAAAGTGGGCTCAAGGTCATGCTTTGAATTTTTTTGGGGGTTTTTGCTGTGACATGCAGCTTATACAGGCCTTTTCAAAAAAAATTTGTTTTCTAACAGACATTTGTTCTTCACAATTGTAAAAGGGGGGCTCAGGGGTGGTGCTTCAAAACAGGAATAGGTAAAAACCTTTTAAATGGACACATATTCAAAATCTTTTTTTTGGGAAAGTTTTTTAACATACTATAAAATCCCTGTATTGAGAAAACCCATTTAATACAATAAAAAAAAGAAAAACAAAGACATGGGGGATTCCTCCTATTTTAAAAATTTTTTTTTCCCTAAATTAAACTACAAAAAAATTTGCATGTAAAAAATAGCTGGTAAAAAAAATTTCCCTGAATTGTACAAGGGGGTACAGGAAAACTTGCCCAATGTAGGTTATTCGGGACATGGGGGTTGGGGACCGACAGGAACAAAGTACAAGACAATTTCCCCCAAACACGTTTAGTAAAATAGAAAAAGAATGCAAGAAAAGGGGGCCTGGGGGGTAACAGGAGCTTAAACCCCAGTATTTTTCCAAGTGAAGTCAATTGGTCCCACTCATACGGAGGGGCAAGGTCCCATCTTGACGTGTTTTGAGGAAGGCTGGGGTTTTCACCTTTCCCCTTTCCCCACCTGCTTCAGCACGACGTTTTTGTTTCTGCTCATCAGGGGATTTTACCTGGTGTTAATGATGACGGACGCCACTGGGTCTCACCGCACCCCCTGTAAAACCCCGGCCCTGGTCATGTGTGGACGGGCAGTTCTATCAATGTCCAGTTCAATAAAGGTGGTTGAAAAGACTCCTTTTTCCGGGCTTTTTGTAATCTGGGGGTCAACGGGTTTTAATGGTCACTGGGGCCCCGGACAGGGACTTTTTTTCCCCAGTTCAATAAAAGGGTGGTTGAAGACTCCTTTTTCGGGCATTTTTTAAAACTGTGGGTCAGACGGGTTTAATGGTCATTCTGCGGTACAGGAAAGATATGTTAGTGCCCAGTTTTCAACTAAATGGTGGTTGAAAGACCCTTTTTAACGGCACTTTTTAAATCGGGGGGTCATGCAGGTTTGGGCTCAGCTGGTTCCCGGGGCGGGTTTTTCAATGTCCAGTTCAGTAACATGATGGGTTTAAAACATACTGCCCTTTTGGCACTTTTTAATTTGGGGTGATGCAGGTTTAAGGGTCAGGCTGTGGTACAAAAACAGGGATAGTGAAATTTTTTGTGACTTTTTTTTGTGACTTTTTAACCTAAGTGTGTTGCCCAAGATGTAGCACTATCCATTTGATGTTGTGGATGTTTAATTTCAGCTTCTCCGCCTTTTTTGGGGAATAAAGAAGGGTTGTTGCTTCCCCTAGACTTTAAGGTAATCCTATAATCGATGCTCACTATCGAAAAACCTTTTTCGATAGCGGCCGACACATATGATCGATCTCGTACCAACGCAATCGCTAACATGTGGACCCCCCTTTAATAGTCAGGGCCCCCTTTAGTATTAGTCAGGGCCCCTTTAGCTTTAGTCAGGGCCCCCTTTAGCTTTTATCAAGCCCCCTTTAGCTTGTAGCGGGCCAACTTTTGTATATAGTCAAACCCCCTTTAGTATTAGTCAGGGCCCCCTTTAGTTGTAGTCAGGGTCTCCTTTTAGTTATTCGGCCCCCTTTTAGTTATAGTTGGGCCCCCTTTTGTATTAGTCGGCCCCTCTTTAGCATATGGACGGGGCCCTTTGATATAGTCGGGGCCCCCCTTTGGTATATGTCGGGGCCCCCTTTGGATATGTCGGGGCCCCCCTTTAGTATTATTTAAGGCCCCCTTTGCTTGTAGTCGGGCCCCCCTTTTATTTATAGTTAGGGCCCCTTTAGCTTTAGTCAGGGCCCCTTTAGTATATAGTCAGGGCCCCCCTTTGCTTGTAGTGGGCCCCCTTACTGTATTCAGGGCCCCCCTTTATAGTAGTCAGGGCCCCCTTTGCATGTATCGGGGCCCCCTTTAGTATGTATCGGGGCCCCCTTTAGCTTGTAGCAGGCCCATTTAGCATGTAGTCGGGCCCCCTTTGATGTAGTCGGGCCCCTTTAGCTTGTAGTCAGGGCCCCCTTTGTTTTTGTGGGGGCCCCCACTTTTTTTTTAGTCGGGCCCCCTTTTAGTATATAGTTAGGGCCCGTTTTTGTTATAGTTAGGGCCCCCTTTAGTTGTAGTGGGGGGCCCCTTAAGATCTTAGGGAAAAAAAAAAAAACTCACCGACTCCCGCCCCGGGCCGCTCCCAGCACTCCCCCCCGTCCGTGCTCCCGGCCTCTATTTTCGGCCCTGCATAGGCGGCGCGGTGAGTGACTCACCGCCCGCCCTTCATTTATTTGGGGGGCGCCCGGAGGTAAAGGGCCTAGGTCTTCAGGCCGGAATCAGGGGAGCGCACGTTTGGGCGCTGTGCTCCCTGATACCCGCACCCGGGACTGGGGACATTACCCCCAACTCCCGGGCGGTGTCTCAGCCCCCAGGGCCCAAGCGGTCGGGGGGGGGGGCCCAACCCGGGGGGTTCACCGGGCCCCCGGCGGCCCCGTCCGAGCCTGGATGGGTGAAACGTGGTTTTGCACCGGGCCATTTGGGTTGTTTTTTGCAAAATAAGCTCAATGTGTTGGTTTTCTTTTTTGTATTTGCTTGATGGTGGACCCCAAGAATTTTTTCCTCTGGTGGGGCCCAAGGTTCTCCAGTTTGATTCTGTTGTAAGGCCCTGCTCAGGCAGCAATCATCCAAATAAATAGGTTACATTCTAGTTCATTTATCTTGATGTGTCCTACAGACAGTTCAGTACAGTCACATGACATAAATTTAGACAGTTTTAAAGGTTATCATATATTCTGTAGTTGGTTGAGGGAAAACAAACCACGAAGTCTTTAAAGTTTACAAGTCTAAGCTTTATTACTGTCATAAAGTTTTGTTACCAAGACAACACAAAATAGAATGCATTTTCAGTAGTTAGATATCAGGAATTAGACTGGACTCAAGTCATCTTGATGGTTCGCATTACATTCCACAAATTTCATGCTGCAATAAAAAAGGAAAAAAAAACTGTTAAGAAATAAGTACATAATAGACAAAACTTAACAATATGGTTTTCTCTTAAGTATCAACACAAAATTGTATATGCTGTATGTACTTTGGTTTTACTAACTAGATGAAAACTATTTTTAGCTTTTTGTTTGAGTAGAAAGTGATTGTCAGATTCACTTTTTTTTCTAAATTAATTAAACTCACTATGGGCCCAAACTTTTTTGTTTACATTTACATTTTTACATTCTGTTGGGAACATTATCCCTTTTCTACTATATACACTGTAGAAGGGGTCGGCCTCCTGACTGCGCGCATGTCCATTTTTTTAAAGACTTATGCACTGCATCCAGCAAGAAGGGTGCCGCTTTTCTGGAAAGGGCTTGACTGTAAGTGCAACACCTTGCACCAAAACTAAGTTCGCTAATAAATGCAGTAAAGCCAGACAAAAGTATCTAAAAATACACGATCAGGTGTGCACGCTATACTCCCAACGTGGTAGTTGACAGGAGCTTGAAAACAGATGGCTTTCACATAATATATGCAAGACTGGTGAGTGACTGGATTATTTTATGTATCTAAAATACAACTTTTATCAAAGTTTTTCCATGTTGAAAGGGGTTTTGCCCCAATGTAATGTTGACGTGGGATCCTCTAAAAGGGTATTTTTAAACACTTTTCTAAACATATGTGATTACAAAAAGTGAAGCCTGTGAGAGCTCAGCTTTCTTTACAAGCCCTTAATTACTTAAAAGTTTGCATTAGACAGGCAGGAGAGCTGACAGGATTTGATCTGGCCGCGCTTGCATGTTTGCACTTCTTATCTGATACGGGGAAAACATAAAGGGCAAGATAAAGGGTAACGCACATTTTTAGGGGTTTGGGTGTCGTGGTAAGGTAAAAAATTGACTATTTTTGCAAATAGTGGGTAGCAAACCCGGCACAACAATTCTGGTATTATATAAAAAAGGGGGTTATTTTTTTTTCAAAAAAGCCCCAGATTGTTTACAAAAAAAGGCTTTCTGTAAAAAGGTTTTCCCAGGGGTACAAAAAAAGCCATAACATTAGATTTTTGGGCCCGTAGCCTTTGCCCCCAAAAACATCTTAAAAAATTATGGGGCAAAGGTAGATCGGGATAATGTGAATGTATGGGGGGGGGGGGGGGAAAATTGAGAGCAAGTTTTAGCGGGAAAGGGGGCGGCACAAAGGTATAAGGAAAAGGGTTTTGCTATTACAAGTATGGGCCCTGTGAGCAGCGGGAGGAAGCTGCAGGGGCATCTATGGATTACCAGAAATCCCTTCCTCCTGCGGGTTTCAAAACCCTAACTTGTAATACAGCCTTGCCTCATAACCTTTTTTCCGCCCAGGGGCTTTGCTGGGATCCAAAACATCCGGGGCTGGGCCCCCTTTTAAGTTTTTCTGATTTAGGGCCAGGGGCACACGGTTTTTTTTTTTGCTTTCTCATTGTGAACTGCGGATTTTTTTTACAGAGAAAAACCTTTGTATGTGGGCCCCGGAGAAAAAAAGTGATTACACTGCAGTTCTTTTTATGATTTTAAAAGGGGGAACCCATTTAAAGAGTGTTCTCTTTCTTTTTTCTCCATCTTTTCCCAGACCCTTGACGTCTTTTTCCCGTCCAAAACCCCTTCACTAAAAAAATTTACAAAAAAAACATTTTAATCCTCATTTTATCAGCATTTCTTTACTTTTTCCCCTATCTCAAATACAAAAACCCCCATTTTATAGTCCCCCAAAATGGAATAATTACCCCCTTGTGGGGTAAATATTCCCCCCTTTATACCCGGGTTTGTAGCCCAGGGGCCGGGTTGTACCCCCTTTACCAAGTAGTTGCCCCCTCTAGCCGGGGTTATTAGCCCCTCTATCGGGTTTACTCCCCCCCTTTAGGCAGTAATATCCCCACGGGTACCCCTTTAATATGCTCCTTGTATTTCGGGGTTTATTCCCCCTTTTGGGCCAGGGTACTGCCCCTTACCCAGAAATTAGGGCCCCCCTTTGCCACATAATATGCCCCCTGTAGGCGGGTGATATCCTTTCCTGTAGCCAGGGAAATCCCCCCCTGTAGCCAGTGTAATGCCCCTTGTAGCCAGTGATATGCCCCCCTGTAGCCATTATGCCCCCTGTACCAGTGGGATGCCCCCCTGAAACCCGGGGGATATACCCCTGTAGCCATGATATTCCCCCCTTTTACCTGTGAGATGCCCCCTGTACCCCAGTGGAGGGGGGGGGCCCCCGGGCCCCTGTACCCTGATATACCCCCCTGTAGCAGTATATGCCCCCCTGTCCTTTTGGGGGATTTCCCCCCATGTAGCCAGGATATCCCCCCCTGTAGCCAGTAAATATCCCCCCGTGCCAGTGATATCCCCCCTTGTACCATTTGATATACCCCCCTTTTGGCCATGATACCCCCCCTGTGCCAGTGATATCCCCTCTGAAACCCCAGTGATATCCCCCCCTGTAGCTAGTGATATGCACCTCTGTAGCCATTGATATACCCCCTGTACCGTGATAGGGCCCCCTGTAGCCGGGTAAATATCCCCCCTTTAGCCATGATATCCCCCCTTTTACCATTTTGATATGCCCCCCACCCGGGAATTTGGGCCCCCTATAGCCAGAAATCCCCCCCCCTATACCCAGGATATGCCCTCTGTACCGGGGAATCCCCCCTGTGCCAGTGATATCCCCCTCTTAGAGTGATTTTCACCTCTGTACCCGTGATATGCCCCTTTGTACCCATGATATCCCCCTTTTTTAGCTTGTTTTCCCCCCCCTTTTAAAACCGTGATATCCCCCTGTAGCCATAATATGCCCCCCTGTACCAGTGATACCCCCCCCTGTAGCCATTTGATCCCCCCCCTGTAGCCGTGATATGCCCCCCCTGTACCGGGTATAAACCCCACTGTAGCAAGTGATTTTCCCCCTGTAGCCAGTAAAGCCCCTGTAGCCAGTGATATACCCCCCTTCCCTAATAAAAATAAAAAAAAAAAAAACCTTTTCCCTCTGCCTGGCCGCTATCCAGGCCCTCCCAGCTTGAAACAGTGTAAGCAAGCGAGGGTCATCTCGTTCCTTACCCGTCTCGGGGGGCCCCGGGGACCTTTTTGGGGGTGAGGGAAAGCGGCGCGTCCATGCCCCCTGCGACCCGATGTGTAGTACGCGCTTCCCAATTTCCGTACATACGGGGAGAAGACGGGAAAAACGCCCGCCCTGCCCCCTCCCCGACTTGACTGCGGGGCCCGTTGGTAAAACAGGGACAGCAGAGAGATGGGCGGGCGCCCCCCGCCAGGGCGTCTTAACAGAAACAGGGGGCCCCTGGCAGGGGCTGTTTACGGGGGCCCCCCAAACCCAAAACATTTATAAATTTTTTTCCTAAGGGTAGGGTTCAAAAGGGGGAAAATTGCGGGGCTTTTTGGGGCGATTTGCATTTTAAAATACAGCAAATTTCTTTTCCCAAAAATTTAAAGGGTAGAAAGCTAAATTGGCTGCTATGGGTTCAGTTTGGGTTGCTAGGGCAAAAAAAAACAGATTTTATATCATTTTGATAAATTGAAACCCAATTTTTGTTTAAACCCCCTTAAAATAAATGACGCAGCTGTTTTTGAGGACCTGTATTATGGGGAGGGGGAACTTGTATTTTTGGGGGGAGTAGTTTGAGTTTACATGTGAACTACCGCATAATTCTTTTTAAAAAAAAAAATTTCGCATTTAACAGAAAAAATGTTTTTCTGCAAATTTTTTTTTTTTAAATTTTTTTCACCCTTCACATTTTTACCCAAAAAATCCCCCGACGGGAGGGGGAAAGCTGCAGCTTTTGGGTTTTCAGCTCCCGGGAATTATTTTCCGCCAGGGAGGACTGGGGCAGAAACGTAGACGCGCAGCCTTTTGGGTTTTTTTTTAAATTTTTGGCTGGGAAACTTGTTGTACACTGTGGGCCTTTCCGTGGCCCCCAAAGGGAAAGACGGCCCCGCCGCCCGCAAATTTAGGGGCGTCCAGGCCCCGGGGAAACCCGATCTGCCCGGGGGAAGCCCCCGGTGCCCCCCTTACCAGCCCCTAAACTTTCTCTCATCCTGTTAAAATTCATCAAATTTTTGATCAAACCTTTTTGCCTCATATTTATTAAGTTTTTCTTTTGGGGAAAAAAGGGTACGGCCCCAAAACATTAATTTATGGATCCCATTGTATTTACTGAAACCCTTTATACAGAATGTTCCTTATAAGCAGCATCTGACTATTTTGTGAAAAATAAAATACTCCATTATTTATATAATACCAGAATTGGTGTGCTGTGGTTTGCTACTACTATTAGGGAACATGAAGGGGCTGGGGAGAAAGTGCAGTGTATGAGTCTGTCTGCTGTATAGAGAATCCACTGTTGTAATGTTATTATTTGAATAAACTTTAGAGACGCTCCCTTGCTTCCTCGCTCTCTGATTACCCCCTCCCTCTCACCCCTGCAGCCGTCCATGACTCATCATGCTTTGTTTATATTCTCTGCTGAGCAGATAACAGCTACGGAACTCACTTTGCGGCAAAACCCCTTTACGTATAAGACAGTATTAGTAAATGTGCCCCACCAGTGTTAGACTGGGGTGCCTGGGGCCCACTACTAAGTTTGGTCTTGGAGTGGAGTTGAGTTTTGGGTCCCACCAGTGGACTTGATTTTTGGAACAAACCAGTAGAGTTGATTTGGGGACCTGTTCTACAGCTACCGTACAATACTGCCCATATTGCGAATGACTCTTGCATTCTGCATCTTGCTTTCTACCTCTTTTTCTCTACCTTACTCACTGAAAGGGGCCCACCATGCTCAGGGACCTACTAGTGGTTTCCTCTACTCCCCTATTGGCCAGTCCAAGCCTGTATGACAACTGTCCCTTATTGAAGTATACAGATGTGGACTGCCATATATCTCTAGTCACAGACCAATTATCAATTAAAAATGATTGTTTATTTTCATACACATGTAGAACCGTTATGTACATGTTCTAAGTTTTTCATTACGCTGGCAGAGTAAAAAAAAGTCTGGCGGAAAATCTGTGCAGTGTTGACTAGTGCACGGATTTTCTATTTAAATGAATGTAATAGGTTGACAGTCAGTTTACAGATTGATATCAAATCTGAAAACCATCTCTAAATCCGACTGAAAACCCTGCTGTGGGGACAAGCCCTTAGCCTGTATATGCCCAGATCTTAATCAGTAGATTTCCTAAAGTGCTGGGATCCAAAGCATTCACTTTCTTTCAAATATCTATAAGTATTCAATCACTGCTACATTGAGTAGTCTATTCAAACAACTTTTACCTCTAGGGAAGCAGAAAATTGTCAGTCGCAATGTATTATATATGGGTTATGCCCATTTTCTCAAGCCTGCCTCTACCATACCTACCTGTATATTTATGCTGTAATAGACTCACATGTTAATTGAGAACAACAATTATGCAGTCATAAAATAATACAAGTAGCTATACAGCCCTCTTCGAATACTCACCGTTACCATTCCAATACATTAATGTATCTAGTCCCTCCATGATGGCAGAATTTACATGCTCCTTACTGAGAGAGTAAGTAGAGATGTATGGATTACCCAGAATGGGAGTAAGGCTTGTTTTATTGTTTTCTTCAAGTGTGACCACTCTTAATTAATAAAATTTGTGCTAGTCTAACCCTTAACACCTGATTAATTTTTAAGTGCTATATATGAGCCAATAAGGCAGTCTCACCATATCATATGCTATTCATGTTTCCCAGGATGTCCCGGGTGACCAGGTGGTCCATGGTGGCCTGGAGGATGGTGATGGTCAGGAGGATGGTGTTGTCCAGGATGAGGTCCATGGGCCGGAGGGGGGTGACCCCCATGATGTGGTGGACCATGACCAGGTTGGTGGTGGGGATCAGGGTGTGGGTGACCTGGGGGATGGCTTGGAGGTGGCCCTGGAAAAAATATTGTTAATTATACTTCAGCATCAAAATGGAGTGTAATCCTTAAAGGAGTTGTCTCCCCACAGGGTTTCAAAGAATGCATGAAAGAAATTCTCTGTCACTTCCTGGTTCATACTAATTTGCATAAGCTCCATGCTTGTACAGCTACGTTGTGTGCTTCAGATGCTAATAGATTAGATTAGCTTCTCAAACTACTCAAAGGACTTCTTATCTGATCCCCAAAACAAAAGCCCTAATTACAGAGCTGTTTACTTGAGATAAATCAAGGTTTTTACTGTCTGGCAGCACAGGACACTGACTGACACTGCTGACCTGTGTGATGACTCACTCTCTGTTATCTCATTGAACAAAAAAGCCCCAGGAGATTTGTTTACAGGTAGGTTACTGAGGGGAACTAAAAATAGCCACTGAGGTAATAAATTCACTTGTATCTCTTTAGGGAAAACAGAGGAACAATGCAATATATTTGGAAAATGTCTTTATTTTGTGTTCCCTACAATTTGAAAGCTATTCTTTGTAGCGAGACAACCCCTTTAAGTTACACAGGAAAGCCTTCACATTTTTTATTTCAAGAAAGTAAGTATTGGAAATGTTCAAGGATTCAATAGACTTTTCCCTTGTCAGTAGGGAGCCAGTAGCAGGTATTTCTGATTATCTAATTATGATTGAAAAGTAAATTATATATATAATATAGTTAGATATTTCAAATATATTAATACTTATTCCATACATAGAAACAGCTAGAAAAGAACTGATCCTGGTGGAAAAAAAAATGAAATTTTGAGAAAGAATATAGCAAGAAGGTAGACATCAAATATATGGATTGTAAGACTCAAATTCAAAATGCGCCAAGCTGCTTAAAGACAACATACCGTGGTGTGGATGGTGCATGATTAAGAACCTACAAAAAGAACATTATATTAATAACCCATGTATACATTATACACATATAATATATTAAATCAATACCTAGATACAAGATTGATGAAACCACTGATTAGTCTACAACAGGTTTATATGTACTACTATAGGAGGCTACTTTGTGGGCTGCACCTCAGAATTAGCATTTAGTATAGGTTCACTGTAGGATCAACTAGTATGGAAATTATACTTCAAGCAATCATTGACTAAGCATCTTTTCACATGGGCAGATTTACTGCCCATAACAAGCATCGATCAACAATATAAAACATTGATCGGATCTAGTTTACACTAGTGATTGTAGGGGTTTTGTGCAAATGATCATTCATGCAATCATTCATACAAACCATGTTATGTTACCATTTGCAGTGCATCTACTGTTTACATGATGGGTTGTGCTGCCAACAAACTATCATTTTTATGTCCAAACGTAATTTGGGATTAACAATAAATATTTTGGGCGACATGTCCCAATACGAATGCTCCATAATTTTGGTGGACTTCTGAGGCCATATTCTCGATATAAATTAATTTTAATATAACAAAACTAGGCGCATTATATGCTGGGCACGATACATTGTAATGCACCTAAAAAGATGCATTACATATATTAGCAATGAAATGCTGTGCGCCTTCATAACGCAATACGCCTTGATAGGCTCACTACATACACTAACAAAGATACGCTATGCACCTTGATTGCGCAATGAGCCTTTTTAGTCGCATTAAGTTTACTTTGCAAGGTATGCCAGATGCCAGTTTTTAAAAAAGATCGTAATTTCAGGTGAACTATACACTGATTAAATGCAAATAGAGAAATATTTAAAATATAATACCAAGAACCGATAAGTGGGGTCGTCCCTCTTGGGACGGGTGCTCCGCCTGGATAGGATCATAGGGAACGATACCACTGGAAGTAGTCCCATGATCACGTTTTTTCTTGAAAGCTTAGGATGTAAGCTGTGGCTGTATCTACAGAACCGTGAGGGTTTATTTAATCTTTTTTAAGAACATATCTCTTTGTGGATATATGATTGCTCTTGTCTTTATTGTGGATTTTGCCTTATCTTGTTGACCCCACTTGATATAGGTGTGGTTAGTATTTGCTAGTATTGAAGCTTAATGGTCACGGGTATTGTTTTTGGGTATTTTTTGTATTTTTAATGTATATCAATAAAGTAGTTGTATCTTTTACTGGGAATTTAAATATTTTTCTGTGAGACACTGATTAAATGCGCCTAAAATCTGCCGCGGCGACGCCAACTTTCGGACATGTCGTCCTTTATCTTTCTTTCTGATTGCCTGCCATCAAGAGCCGCATTTATACAATCTTTAATGCAGTGATCACCCTCTGTAAAAGGCCCTTAATCCACCTCCTCACTATGTCCTGAGAATGCACAGTACAGAGCTCTGCAGGGCACACTCAAACATAGTGGACTTAATTTATGGAAACTGTTTAATAGTAAACTTGTCTTTGCTGCCCAAAGCAACCAATCCGAGGCCAGATTTCATTAACTGCTCTGGAAAAATGAAAGCTGAGCTCTGATTGATCGCTATAGGCAACAAGGACAGTCTTAGTATTAGACAGTTTTTATAAATGAGACCCATAATATTTATTTCTAGTTCTGATCTATAGTAAAATGGGGTAATGTATGCAATTCAAAAAATCACTTCCTTTATGGAAGAGGAGGTGTTAAATGGCTTTGAATATAGCTGAATATGGTCATAGTTGCTTATCACCGATAATGTAACTTCATTATAAAAGCAATGTGTAATATAGAATTTCTTAGTATCATGACATTCTTCTATAAAAGCATCAGTGTTTTTTTTCCTTCAAGCTAAATGGCTAATTTTGCCAGATGATTCAATTTATTTGCTTTATTTCTTGTTGCTAATAAAGCATCGCTATGTTCCGCACTGCTGTACAAAGGTTACCACCATTCATGAGTATAGATAGATTAAAGATTGTGTAAAAAGCAAGTTATACTCTTACCTCTAAGTTGAAGAGATGTTTCCGTAAGAACAGTCAAGAGTGTGTGAGTAAATGAGAGCTGTTTCATTTATAGGAAAATGGGCTGTATGTTTAAGGCTTTTTACTTTATTGTCAACAACCCACACCCTTCCTGGTCACCAGATACAAAACATAACAAATAAAAAAAAAAATCATGCTTTCATGGCCAAAGTTCAATAATAAAAAAAATGCAATATATACTGAACTTATCTTGATCAAACTGTTACATATTGCCTTTGATCTTCTTAAGGTCTAAGATATAACTTTTATTTTTAAATAATAAGTCAACTTTAAATCCCAAAAAACAAGCAAAGAGACAAAACCTACTAAAAAAATGCAATTAAAAAGTGTCCGACCCTGGCATGGGTGAGGGAGGACCCTTTGTCTGATATCACTAAGATCTTGGTCCTATTATGCTACTAGGCCCACCCTAACAGATGGGCAGGCGACCCTGCAATGCAGCATTGATCCTTAGGCTATGTCTATACAGCACAGGTTTTTGATCGGATTTAGTTTATAGAATCCACCGAAACTCCGACTGAACCTAGTGTTGTGTAGACCTCAATATAAAATCCATGCTGTAGTCTATACAGAACTGATCTTCTGCTGAGCCACCAGCCTTCGGGCGGAGATTGAACATGTTCTATCTTCCGCCAGATTTCTGTCAGATTCCCGTAGCCACAATGTACGGGGCAGGCGGGAAATCCTAAATCCGACCACGTTTTTTTGCACAAAGCCTTAAAGGGGTTTTGCCATGATCTAATGTTGACGTGGGATCCTCCAAAATGGGTATTTAATCACTTTTCTAAATATATGTCATTAAAAAAAGTGAAGCTTGTGAGATCTACAGCCTGACTAAGATGCCCTTAGTTTCCTGACAGTTTACATTAGACACGACCAGGAGCTGACAGGAGCGGATTTGGCCGCGCTTGCGTTGTTTGCACTTCTTATCTGATGGCAGGGAACATAAACCAGCTTTGAAAGGACTGGGGAAAAAAGATTATGTGTCTTTTGTATAGAGAATCCACTGGTTGTAATGTAAATATCTGAGTAAACATGCAGACGCTCCCTGCTACCTGCTCAGCCCCCTTCCCTCTCCCCTGCATCACTTTGTGAACAAATTAAAGAATGCTGCCTGCTCAGAGCTTTTCTTCTCTCCTGAGCAGATAAGAGGGAGAAACAAAAGGCATATAGCTTCCGCACAATACAGTTATCCCTGTGGATTAGCCAAACAATGTTTACTCAACTACAGAGACTGAATATCAGGATCGTGCATGGGAGGTGGTGCAATGACATCACAGAGGAGGTACTTTTTTTTTTTAAACACAATGCCCCTTTTTTAAGCCTCAAGAGGGGAGTATCAGCCTGTGAGATGAGGAACTTACTTCTTGGCAAAACCCCTTTAAATGTTTTCAATATTCAAATGTAATTTCAGGTAAATGAATCTGAAAAAAAATCAATAAACACAAAATTTACATCTAAAGATTAAGCAGAGTAAACCTTGTTTTATGAATGATAAATGAAAGTGTTTAAAATCCAGCCATACATATTCTGCCACTATGCCAATAAATAGAAGATTGCAGAATACAGGATAAATACAATTACTGACAAAAAAAAAATTACGATTACAGTACAAAGAGTACAATATTAGAGCGAAAGGATGTTTATTGAGGAAATCATACAATTAAAAGGAGAGTTTAGTACACTGATGGCAACCTCCAGCCTGGATACAAGACGAGACACAGTTGTGCATGGAGGCATACAGGTTTTATATGGCATTCTGTGGCACATTTGTTCACAGATGTTGCAGCTTGGTCTGTAGATCCTACACACTCGTAGGATGATGAAGCTGGTGTCCAAGGTGGTCCCACTTTTGCCCGATTCGCGATAAATCTGGTGACCGAGCAGGCCAACGAAGTATTGCAATCTGGTGTAAACAATTCTGGGAATGCCAGTTGGAAGCTCTGCCATGAGAGTTAAAGAGGTTTTGCCACTTTAGGCTCCACAATGAAACAGTTTTCGGAGATACAAGAGTTATTTTATCCGAGATCATTTAATTTTTTTTAAATATATACGGTCTTTTTATACTACTTACAAAGCTGACCTAAGACTGCATAGAGAACTTACACCCTTCGAGTCACATATCACTGGATAAAAAACCTCATCTCATGTAATTTCCCTGATATATATATGGATAATTGAGGGTATGATGCCTGCATCCCCTCCGCATAAGGAAAGATGGGAGAGGGAGTTGGGAAGGGAATTTGCGGAAGATGTATGGAAAAAAGTGTGTATTCTCTCGCATCGATCACTGACATCCTGTAGATTGCAGGAATTAAACTATAAAATATTAACAAGGTGGTATCGAGTTCCAGAACTGCTACACAGAGTGTTCCCTGCTGTCTCTAATAGCTGTTGGAGGTGTAATGGAGAGATTGGGTCGATGACACACATATGGTGGGGGTGTCCACTCATCCAACCGTTTTGGATCAAAATAATTAAAGTGATAAGGTTGGTCATGGGCATATGTTTGCAAAACCCGGCTACATTACTCTTGTCCGCGCTTCCTCTGCCTCTAAATGTCTTGAAAGGAAGTGTACTGATTTATCTCCTAATAGCAGCTAGAGCGCTGATTCCGAGACGTTGGAGATCTAATAATATCCCAACTCTCACTGATTGGTTCAAGGAGATCTTTGTGATACAGAGAATGGAAGAGATCAGTGCAGACCGAAACCAGACCATGGATAAATACTATAAAATATGGAGAGAATGGTTGGAGTTTTGTGGATCTCAGAGCTACATGCACTTACAGTGATATTAGAGAAGTGGATAGTATCGCAAAGAGGCCCCTGGGGACAAATTGCTTATATGGGAAGGTAGAAACATTCTCCGGTCACAGTATGATCTTGAAGGTCCTCTCCTCCACTAGGTGTCAGGTTAAAATAGGTTTCGTAAAACTAATAAATATAGCATCTCCCCAGCCGATTGTTATGTTGCTTAGTTTCTTAACAGTTAAGAATTTTGGTTATTAAGCTATATTGGTGATGGATGAAGATATGCATTCGTAAGGATAATTTTGCTCATTAAAAGTATGAAGCTTCCAGCTAGGTACATCTTAGAAATTGTATGAGGAATGTATAATGTATACTTGATAAAACGTCTACGATGTTATGGTCATTTTCCGTGTATTTCAGCTTGATGAATGGACTTTTAGAACTGGAACTATTCTGTTTTTTCTGTGATGAATGTGTCTCTTTCTTTCTATTTTCAATAAAGCTTTGAATGAGAAAAAGAGGTTTTGCCACAAAGTAAAATTGACGTGGGAAACTTGCAATCTAAATAACAAACATTTTCACTATTCATCATTATTAAAAATTCTGGACCGTTTTTGTTTTAGCTGCTACTTTAGTGATCCACTGTTTACAGCTCGTCTCCAGGGGATACGACCAGGGCTGAGAGCTTGTCAGTCCTGGTCAGACATGCTCAGACATCACTTCTCCTCTCAGGCAGCTTCTGAGTGTTCAAACCCCAGGTGAAGTCATTCTACTCCCATCCTCTGTACTCCTTAGTAATTAATCAAACAGTGCAAATAAATAAAAAAAGAAACCTCAATGAGGTCTGTGCATTGATAAAGAGAAATAAAATCCACAGGTTTGGTTCCTGCAGGGATTTTAACCTAGGACCCTTGTGCTGTGAGGTAAAAATTTTACCTCTGAGCTACTCACTGCTGTATACATAACATACCTTTCTTTCACTAGAGAGAGGAAAGGCCTGGTGATGTCATCCTGCTGGGTCACATGATATGCAATTCAAACAAATCACACACGCCCCCTTCTGAGCACACAGAGCTGGAGGCAGGAGGTATGAAATGAGATCATGTCAAAACCCCTTTAACACATGTGATCACAGGATGTCCTGCACATATTTCACTTATATCACTGTCACTCTTATGACTTCTAGAGGTGACCGAGTGTTGTATGCGATGTCTCCCCAGATCTTTACAACAGCAGTTGGGGCAGTGTGTTGCTCCAAAGAAAAGACAGGATTGAAGTACCAACCATGAGGGTTCAAAACTCAAACCTTTCCATTGTCAGAGAACAAACAAAACCTGAATTCATTGCTAAACATGATACAGTTCCAAGTCAAAGCATTCTATATGTCTCATTGATGACCCCACTGCAAACTAAGGCAACCATGGTTTGCTGTCATGGCAGAACACAGGGCCTTATGTATGAAAACGGTCTAGCAGTAAGCCTGTCTTTGTTGCCCATAGACACCAATCAGAGTTCAGCTTTAATTTCATATAATGCTCTAGAAAAATAAAAGCTAAGCTCTGATTGCTTGCTATGGGCAACAAAGACAGTCTTACTGCTAGACAGTTTTCATACATAAATCACACAATGTGTGCCAGGACACCAAATTTTTTCTGCTTAGTGCCTGGAAATAAACAAAGCAGAGAAAGGGGTGTCCAATGAAGCTGCCATCTTTGTCCTGATGGTGGACAAGGAAACCGAGGCATTTTCTCGTGCTTGTCCTCTCTAGTGGTCTATCTGGGCTAACTGTAGCATGTTTGTGCATAACCTTATGTAACCACTACTCCCAACATCTCCTAACAGCTTGGTCAGAATGGCATTGTAGGCATGGCTAGCAGTTAACTACTTTCCACCAAGACTTCCAAAATGTAGCCTCTGAGAACCTCTTTATAGTGCAGTAGAGAAAGAACTTTTACACCCTGTTGTGGCAAGAACCATTGTCTGTAATTATTTACATCTCTGCCTGAGCCATAACTACATGCCCAGTTTCAAAGTAATCCAACATTTTTATCGCAGTGCAATGTTTTCTTTCTGAGTGCGCCAGTGAGTGTGTGTATGTATATCTTTAGAAAAGTATTGGTTCTTAAAGGGGTTTTGCCACTAAGTGAGTTCCTTAGCTGTTATCTGCTCAGCAGAGAATATAAACAAAGCATGATTTGTCATGAAAGGCTGCAGGGGAGAGAGGGAAGGGGTGAGCAAAAGGAGGAAGAAGGGGCGGGTTTTTTGGGGCCCTGGCCCCTTCAAGCTGGGGGGACGCTTAGGCGGGAGCTCCGTGAGGAAAAACCACAAAACGGCCCAAATAACCCCCCCAATTTTGCTGATAAAAAATTATGCTCGACAGCCAGGCCTTCTGCCCCCCCCCCTGGTCATTTGGAACACTGGAGACGGACCCCCGGGGAGCCCCGGAGGACGGACCCCCCGGAGCTGTCTACATAACGGCAGACCCAACTTTAGCTGCCCCCAAAAAAGGAAGGAAAAAGAGGGCGCCACCTGGGTCCCTCCCTAAAACCCGGGGACAGCCAAACTGCCCTGCCCCGTGATGCTCCCGGGGGAGAAGGACCGGGGAACGAAGGGGGGAAGGTGGTGAGCGCTGTATAGTGAAGCCGCCATCTCAACCACGAGGTCCCTGCTACGCCGAGTTCTTCTGCTGGCGCGCTTTCGGATCGGTCCACACCCGACTTGGAGCGCATCAGAGACTGTCTCCCTGCAGATACCCTGCAGATATCCAGCAACAACCCGGAGGCTATCAGCAAGTTGGGCCCGCATCGCACGGCATAACAGAGGGGAGGTAAGAGAGGTGAACGGCGCCGCCATTTTACCCTTGAGGCCCCTGTTGCACCGCACTCACTCACCTCCTTAAACCTTGGAAGGCAAGAAAGCTAACTCAGCCCTCCATTACTAACCGGGTTGTACGGATTTCGGGGGCTAAATATCCCTGCTTAGGGACGGGGGTTTTAACCCCTAAAGCATCTAAAGGAACTCCAGCGCATACCCCATAACTAAATATAGTAAAGTGAGTTCGGCCCAGAAGTTTTGAGAGGAGCTGTCCTTGCCTCTGTCTCTGCCCCCACACTGCAACGGCACTCTTTGAGTAGGATCCCAAAGAACCTTTACCTTCTCTATACCTCAACCCAAGTCAAGGACTCTGCTGACAACTTTTACATAACCAAGGGTAGAGTATCTTAGGATCAAAAGTCCATATTTCTCTAACAGTACCTACAAGTACAGTACAGTATTAAAAAAAAAAAAAGTGGTGAAGCCCACCTGATCTCCCCCACCCCCTGTGAGTGAAATGGGAGGCAATTCTAAAAGAAAAAAAACTCGCCCACCAATTGACAAGTTTTTCATACTCCTCCACCGTTTCAGAATGGGGGAAAGGCAAAATCACTCCTCCACTATCTCAAACCCTTTAGGCAGAATCTTTGGTATGGATCACCAAGGGGTCCCTGAGTCCCCTTTCACTCCGAACAGACCCCCAACGTTTTTTTCTTTTCCCTTTGGGAACCCCTGAAAGGGGGATTTTAAACAAATGTGGGGAGTTTCGGATGGACCCAAACCTTTTTTTTAAACAGACCAGTAGAGAAGAAAAGGGGGAGAATTTGCAAAATCACTTTCCCCTCATTTGACGCTAATGCTCCCCTAAGGGGAGGTTCAAAACTAACATCAAAATTTTGATCTGGGGGCCGCCCCACCCGTAAAAATTTTCGGCTCCGGGGATCCCAGAGTCAGTTCCACCAGAGGCACTCCCCAAAATTTCTCTTCCCCAATGGCCCTGGCACTCCCGACCATAAAACCCGGACTTAATGGTGGACCGTTACATAGACTCCCCAACCAAACACCTCTCTCCTTCCTACCACGTGACAAAATCGCAGAATCCACTTTTTCCAAATTAAAGAGAAATTTCTGAAAGCCTTTGGGAGTACCTGGGGATCTACCTTTAGCGTTTTAAAGAATAATAAATTTTTTCGATCATCAGCGGGCACAATGTTAAAAACGAAAAGAATTTTGTGCCATTTACTAAGCTCCGAGAATAACAATAACCAATCGGGGGGCCCTCCCGGTAAAATTAAAATTATCCCCAAAAGATTCCTCCACCGTGGTTTGTACGCTCCAACTCTGCTAAGATTCCTCTTTTGGGGGGGTCGTCATCCCCCCCACCAATACCCCACCAAAAAACGAGAAGACAGCCCGGGGAATTGTCACACCTAGGGGGTCGAATCCTCCCGCGATCAAACCCCAAAAAAACTGGCTAACAAAATTGTTAATAAAATTCTTCCCTCAGCTATCCGCACAAAGGGGCGTTTATTGTGTTTTCAGGTTTGCTCAATTTTTTTTTTCCAGTCCACGGAAGGCTTTACCCCTTTTTCCCCTTTTCCTTTTTAAAAAACAACGTTGATTTTAGGGGAACCCCCTTACTGTTTTAGGGTTCTTGTTTACTGTTTTTGCATGCTCTTTTGAGCGAAATTTCAGCCACCATTTACCACCCAGTCTAAAAGGTACTAAAAAATTTGTTTTTATTAATTTTGGGGTTTAAAGGGTTTATGCCCTATAATTCAACGGGCTAAATTCCCCAAAAAAGGTCCTTTTTTTGGGGAAAGGGAAGTCTTAAAAACTAAAAGATTCTTGTGTTCGGAAACGCACCTAAAAAGCGTTGATGATTTGACTACAACAAAAAATTTTCCCTTACTCTTTTCTTACTATGTTACCCAAAAAAAAGCAGGATCGCTTTTTTATAAGAAACACGTACTTTCCAAACTTCTGGAAATCTTTGTAGATCCCAAGGGAAGGTTCATTATCCTTAACTGTGACTTGAATGCTACTCATACACATTCCTTAATCTATACGCACCTAACACACGTTTGCTACCAAAATTATTGCAAAAGCCAAAAAGATAAGGAAAGGCAATGGGAAATCTGGGGACTTAACCTATAATTGACAAAGCTTTGGACAGATCGAAGGTATTTCAACATCGGAATTTAAAAACTTTCTCCTACAGGAGAACTTACTAACCCTGGAGAAACCCACGCAGCAAGGTAGACTTCCCCTTCTATTCCCTTCTAAAAAACCCCATTCAAAAACGATTTCTTTTTGTCAAAAGGGGGAGCCCTATTAATTTTGGGCACCACAGAATTGGTGTGTCGACGGGGGTCAGATCACGCGCCTAATTCTTAACTTTAAAAGATAAACTTACTACATCCCCATCCCTCCCTGGGGGATCAATCATTTCCCTGTTGAAATCCTCTAAAATAGTGAAGGAGCTTAAAAACCTTAAAAAAATTTTTCCAACAAAATTCCCCCCTCGCCCCCTTCTGAAAGGTACTTTGGTTGCCCCAAAAGGGCAGTGATTAGAGGAGTTTGCATCAAACACCTCTAGGGAAAAAGAAAAAGGGAACAAAATTTGAACGTTTATCAAATTACTTAAAACCATTGGACAAAAAAATTTAAAATTTTAAAACCCTTCACCATCAATAAAGAAAAATATCCACCTTAAAATATTTTAAAACTTATATTATCCCAATATAAGCTAATCTCTCGAAATTTAAGTGGAACTTTATTTACAGGGAGATAGACCCCAAAAATTATTGACTGAAGATTTAAAAAATCACAAAAAAAAAGTAAAATTCCTATATCACGAATCCAAAAAAAACAAAGTATAGACCCCCAACTTATTGCCAACGCGTTTTTCTAAGTACTATCGCAACTTAATAACTTAAAAAAATGACCCAAACCGCTAAAATCCTAAAGAGAGGATAAACCCTTTTTACAAACAATCAACCTTCCCCCCCAACAGAGGAACAACGGGACTATAAAGCACAGATAGACACCAAGGGAAATTTAAACACAATTAAACCTCCAAAACTAAAAAAGGCCCCCCGGGCCAGATGGTTTTTTCGAAAGAATATTATAAACTATTCGGTACTCCTTTGCCCCAACCTGGGCCCCTACTTTCAACAATAATAAATAAAGGTGCTCTCCCCCCGAAAACTTTTCCGACAGTGACAAAAATACCTAAACCACAAGCAATTACACGGGTAAATAAACCCATTTCCTCCTAAATTGTGATATAAAAATTTTTTTTTAAAAATTTTTACAACAGATTAAGAATATTTTACCCCCCATTTTCAATAAAGATCAAGAAGGAAACGTGAAGGGGAGGGAAACAAGGGACGGGATCAGAGATATAAATAAATCCAAAAAAAACCCATTGATGAAACACCTTCTTTTTTCTGCACCCCAACGAAAAAGCTTTGATAGGCTCAACGGGGGTACCTAAGGCGTAAACCCGAGAAAATTTTGGGTTTACCCCTATTGCCAAGGGCCCTTCACTCACTTTTAAAATTTAGCCCCTCAGCTAAAGTACTAGCACGGTTTCCCTTTTAGAGACTTTCCCCATCACCAAAGGGAAGGAAAAGGGATGCCCGTTTCCACCCCTGATATTTTTTTTTGCGTGGAAACCCTTAGCAAAAAAATAAGGGAACCCCTGCTTCTCTGGTATAACATCCAAGGCTTTTTAGCACAAAATCGCTTGTTTGCTGCGAATTTTTTGATATCAAAAACCCGAACAGTCCCTTGAGGCTCCCCAGAATTCTAAAATAAAATCCTGATATCTTTTCTTAAACTGAAAATGTTAAGTCCCTATTTTACCGCTACATACCCCGTACCCAGAAAAACAAACATCAAATTTAAATTAAAAGGGGTGGGCACTTATAAATTATTTAGGTTTTTCAAATATCTGCTTTCTGGACACAACATTTACTTTAAATAAGAGTCCCCTGTATGATAAACTATTTAAAAGACAGTCCGCCTTACTCAAAATTCCACTTCGGGATAACTCGAAAAAGTCTCAAAAAAAGGGTTCCAAGGGGTTTCCCATCATTTCACGCTCACTACCTTTTTTTTCCAATCTCCTTTCTCAACAAACTTCAATCATTATTTTTTAAAATTTATTTGGGGATCAAAAAAACCAAGGGGCAGTAAACAAAATCTTTTCCGCAGCGTTAAAGAAGGGGGGTATTCAGTCCCCACCTAGATTATATAATATTGCATCAATTTAAACCGCTACGCTTCCTATGGGCCTCACCGGGCCTCCAGTGTTGGTCCCGATCGAGGGTAGTCAGTATCACCTTTTTCAAGGGGATATAATGTAGCTGAATTTTTAGGCCTTAAATCCCAATACCCGCATTTCTTACCCTGCACAGCCTTCGTATGGCCGTTTGTCAAACCTAGGACATGGATATATTTTACCAAAGCAGACTGTCGACTACCCTTGTTTCACTTAGCTTCCCCGCATTTATCTCTACATAATTGGATAGCAAATGGTATTTTGAGTATAAATCATTTGTTTGAAACCAACCATCTGAAATCGTTTTCAGAGCTAGCGACTCAGTATAACCGGACCGACCAATTTTTTTTTAAAAAATTTTCAAATTCGACACATCTTACAAGACTGGTCCTGGCCACCTAAACCAAAAGTTCATTCTACATATTATAACTTCTTAATTGGGAAGAAGGGATTTGACCGTGGATTGTCTATTACATACAATCTTCTGCTGAGTGTAGAGACCAGATTTAAAATGAAGTATATGCCAAATGGGAGGGGATTTGGGATTACCTTCTATATGAAACCTGGAACCGGGATCCTTTTGTATCTTCTAACTTCTAGGTGAACAATCACTTAGAAATTAGAAGAACTAACCTTAGGTGGTAAACTTCATCGCTAGATTGGCTCACTTCTCCCAAAACTGGTACTCCCCTATTTGGAGAAATTGTGGAACAAGAGGTACTATGCTTCACTTTGGGGGAATTGTCCCGTTTTTTTCCCTTTATGGGACAAATTTTAGAACCCGCTCTTAGACATTTTTCATTAAAGTCACGCTTTAACCAGCCATGGCACTCTTTAACATCAATTAAGGCTTTTTCCCTCCCATTCGCAGTAATTTTCCAGATTAGTAACAACAAGGTTGCTATAGCGTATCACGGAAATCTAATCTTTCCCAAACGCTGTCAGAAAAACTAGGTAAGGGTTAAACAGCAATAAGATGTAAACTTCCCTTTGCAATTCCCCCCCATTTAGTACCCAAAACAACGCAATTGGGAGGGGTTTGGGCGAAGTCAACTTCTTTTAGGATCCCTGCCTTGGGAGTATCAGAATTTTTTGGGGAAAATTTTGTGTATTTAAATATATTATTCCTTTTTCCCTTGCGCCTATCCACCTTCTTTTACACCTTACCTCAAGTACTATTTTAAATCGCAATCCCTTAGTAGTCATTTCCTACTGTCTTAATTTTACCTCCCCTTGTGGATTTTTTTCAATATCATTTTCAATGTCAACTTTGAAGGATATTGTAACTAGGCTGTTTAATACTTGTTTCCTTTGTTTGAAAACGTTTGTAATTTGGATAACATGTCTTAAAAAAAATAAAAACCACAGTAAAAAAAAAAAAAAAAAACTTTTACAACATGGATTCTCAGCAGCAAAGACCATACACTGTTTTTCCCCAGCCCTTGAAAGCTCATTCACGTTCCCTGTCACAGTTTAAAAGTGCAAACACGCAAGCTGGGCCAGATCGCCCCTGTCAGTTTCCCCTGGTTTGTCTAATGCAATTTTAAGTAACTAAGGCTTGAAAAGAAAACTGTAGCTCTCACGGCTTCACTTTTTGAAAATCAATAATTTAAAAAAAGTGATTAAATCCCATTCAGGGAAATCCCACGTCAAATTACATTTGGGCAAAACCCCTTTAGGCTAGGTTACATAGACTGGTTTACCAATTGGATTTGGTGGATTCAGATTTAAATCTGAAAAAAAATCCAATTTTAACCAATGTATAGAGCTCAATAGAAAATCCAAGCTGTAGTCTACACAGCAGGATTTCCTGCGGTCGGATTTTAAATCTGAAATGCCGGAAAACCGCAGATTATAGCGCTGTTCTATGTGGGCCCCCCGCAAAAACCAAATTGCAAAACCTGCCAAAAAAAACCCGGGTTAAAAAACCAAATTGAAAAACTGGTCAGTTTCTGTAACAAACTGATATATTTTACTTCTGCCGTGAGACAAGCCAAAGGTGGGTAAACGAAATTTAAAAGGGGAAGGCTGTCAATCACTGATAACACTGCCTACTGGACTCATTAACCCACAATAAGCAGGGGTTTAAATAAATACATAACAAGATTCCCCAGTCATAATACAAGGCTTTATAATGGGTTGAATTTGACTGAAAGGGAGGCAAACTACAACAGGTAGCACCAGAGAGACAGCATTCATCTTCCTGGAGAAAAGCTCATATCCATAAAATATTTTCCCATGAAGCATTGCATGGCCTATAAGTCTTCCTACACCTTTATGGTGTTTCTCTCCATGAGAAACGTTATTCCCCTGAATGCTGTGTCTAAATGCATGTCACTTTCCCCCATACACAATCAGTGCTAACAGGCTTAGACTGGTCCACAAAGGAGCTATAGCTTCTTTATAGGAACAAAGGTAAATAAAGGTAGACAGAAAGCAAATGATGTACAATACTGTATGTACATTTATATACAGTAACTGTACAGTAGCCACTAAGAAACAATCCCCCTGGTGGGGGCCCATGAATCAACTCACGGGGAGCCCACCACCCCCGACAAACACGAGTGCAAAAATGTTGGAAAAAGCTGTAGGCGTGCTATTTCGATTCTCTCTATTAATTTGGCATCCCCTATGAAATGTACAGAAGTATTTGCCTCCAGGTCTATGAAATCGGCTTCTACCATGCAAACCGATGTGTGCTTTGGAATACCCTTTAACCCCCACTTTCCTTTAAAACCCAAAAAAAATTTGACGGCGTTGTCATGTAAGAATTGTTTCCCACTGTCTGGCAAGAAATAACCTTGCTATAGCTGAAAGAGGAACAAAGTGAACGAAACAAATAAACGGAAAACCGTTATCTTAGTATGGTTCGTTTCATATGCCCACAGTATCTCACAAAAGTCAGCAACCCCCACATTTTTGTAAATATGTATTAATCTTTTCACGGGGGGACAGAAGAATGACACTTTGATACAAAGAAAAATAGCAATGGCAGTGGTTTAACAGTGTAAAAATTTGGTGTGCCCCAAAATAATCAAACCAGTCATCAATGTCTAAAAACCCCTGGCAAAAAAAGTGGTACACCCCAATGAAAATGGACAAATTGTGAAACCAAAGTGTCATTAGTTTGTGTGTCCACATTATTTTTCCCGAACGGGCCCAAAAATTTTGGAATTGAGTTACTAGGCTTTCCCGGGTTTCAACCTGGAATCCTCTTCTACTTGCCTAAACTGGAAAAAAAGGTACAAAAAAGTTTCTTTTAAATTTTTTATTTATTTTTTTTAACAGCAAAAGTGATGCTAAAATAAGTTTTGTATTTGTGTCCCTTTTTCCCTCACGTGCATCTTATAGGTAACCAGGTTTAAGGTCTTTGGGGCCCGGGCTAAAATTATATTTTTATATATATGTAAAAGATAAAAATATACTACATAAAATATATATTATATATAAATATATTTTATTTATATATATTATTTATATTATATTATATATATATTATATAGTATGGTTAGAGATGGACGAATTTCTAAAAAATTTGGTTCAGCAGATTTGCCGAATTTTACGCAAAAAATCATTTCGACCCAAATTTATTTGTGGTGAATCGTGTTTTAAAAACACTGTTTCCGGCTGCGGGGAAGCCTGTAAGGGTGCAGAACATTGTGCCATGCCAAAAATGATAGGGACGTGGTTTGTCTTGAACAATGCTGTGTTTTAGTTTACACACAGATGACAATGAGTAGGCCACAGAGGGCACAATGACACGCGTGGGGGGTGGGGGCGCATCAGAACTACATAAGGCCTAGTGAAGAGTGGGGAGTGGGTGGGAAAACCA